>JARBWK010000004.1:25214964-25459801 GCA_030556195.1 Anolis apletophallus | reverse complement strand
CTCACTTCCCTCTCCTGCAGCCACACACACATCTGGAAGTTCGTCTCCCCACTTGACTCAGCACAGTCTCTATGTAACTGGAGCCAGGTCACCTAAGAACTGGGGCAAAGGGTGGTGCAATCTCTCACTTGGCAGGTTGGGAGCCTGAACTTCTCCTAAGCTCAGGTCTCCCAGTCCTGACAATTGTATTTATTTATACCCCGCCCTTCTCAACCCTTGAGGGGGGGACTCTTTTAAGTGTAAATAGATACCAGCTGATTCAGGACAACCTTGTGAATTTCTTGGGGCTTTCTAGGGAAAGTACTCAGAAATGGTTCACCATTGCTTTGATCTAAATACATGCCTCTACAAGCTCTAGATCCATAAGTCTGTCCACCAAAAAAATGAAGATCAAAAAAAAAACTGGAGGTTATAATCTCTGGGTGCATTTTGTAAGATATCTTAAAGGTTCAAAATATGCACAGGCTTTTTGTCTAGTTTATTTAGAATATGCAAAGCTGACCTAAACCTACATTCCTCGGTTATCAGATCCTATCTGATGTTGGAGCCGAAGCAGGGTCAGCCCTGGTTAATACTTGGATGGAAGACCATCAGCGAATACTGCTATGTATCTTCATATTATCTGGCAAACCTTCTCTGAGTATCCTTAGCCTAAGAACTTATGAAATTAATGGAGTTGCCTTTATTGACAGGCAACTTGAAGATTTGCACAAAGACACACAGAGAGATAACCCAGGTGCTTCATTTCATATGTGTGTGTTGTTAGCTTTGAATAAAAAAGTCTGCTGAAATATGTTGAATTATTCTTCTTTTGTGTTGCACTCATCTAGCCCAATTATTTCTATGTCATTCTGGTTTCCTAGACTGAATTTTCTGTTAAAGGGGTAATCCCAAGAACATATCTATTTCATTCACTGAATTATACTTGTATAGCCTACAGCACCTGGAACTTGACAGTTCCCTTTTCAAATACTAATCAGACCTTACTCTGTTTCGGCTTTAGCAGTAACAATATAACAACCTCAAATCACAAAGTTACATGTAAATAAACTATTACCTCTGCCAAATGTACTCAAAGCAAAGCTAGTAATTTACCATGTTAAAATACAAAACCATCAGTTGTCTACATATACAAAGGTTTATGCAAAACAGAATTATTATTTAAGGTGCCCCAAGACTTTGTGCCCCAGCAGTGAAGCAGCTAAGCTTTGTGATTTGATGAAAGGGAAGAAGTCCCAAGATCTGAAATGAGGACCTTATCCCATGAGGGAGGGAGAACATCATATTACCGTGGTGTTATGTCCCATTGGGTTTGAAAGCAAATCGCATAATATAATAAGACTTTCTCAGTTCTCATCACACATTGTTGTTTCTTGCCTTTTCTTCCAAAATTATCATTTTTCAGAATTGTTAATTGCTAACTAGTTTAAAAGGGAGGGGGAGAGAAAAAGCAGGAAAAGTGCAATTTTGAAAAGTCAGAATCAAGTGAAAGCAAAGTACCAATCTCCTGAAGTAGTTGGCTGGATTATGGGAGACTACTAGGGCATCACTGCTTCATAGGACATCACCCATATGAATGCCCATTCCTCCATGTCACCAAATTGAGGTGGTGAACCTAACAGATCTCATCTAGTGTATTTTTCATCTTTTTAAAAGCTCAGATGATTATTATCCCCCCCATTACTTTACACTTTAAAACAGGTCCCTAATGAAGCATCATGAACAATAGCGGAAAGTCTCTCTGCATTGTATGAGGAGCTCCATTGTACTCCCTGTCCTTAATGTTTTAGAAGTGTTTAGAAATGGGGAGAGGGATAACGTCCTTAGTGTTATCTGCAGTTTTCTCCCGCTGTGTATCTTCATGTACATTTCTCCTTCCTCACAAGTCCTGCTCCCGAGTCCTCATGCCTCCCTTTACATTTCTACTGGAGAATTTAGGAGACATTGCCAAAAATATAAACAAGGAAGGTGACATTTGGCTATTGGCCTTTTCAATATATGACCATGGGAAATTTCTAGTTTTCATGGATTTCTCCTTTCCCAATATGCCTCAAGTCCAGGCTGTTGGAAGGACTGTATCTTTCCATATGAGGCTAGCCATGCTCTAAGATTTTCAGGAAATGTTAGAGCCCAGATAGCCTCATATGGATAATGCTGACTTTTCTTTAGCTAATACCAAGATACCATCTGAATGGCTTCTTTCTGTTCCTATCAAGTGCTCTGTGAGTTTACAGAAGGGGTTCAGAGAAACAACTGCACTGATATATCTGCTTGGAAAAATCTGCCGTGACTCTTATTAGACTTATAGAATCATACAGTTAGAAGAGACCTTGTAGGCCATCTAGTCCAACACAGTATTTCAGGTATGGTCTGACCAAGGCAGAATAGAGAGGTAGCATGACTTCCCTGGATTTAGACATGATACTCCTATTTATGCAGGCCAAAATCCCATTGGCATTTTTAGCTGTCACCAAACCAGACATCCTCCATATTTGCGGTTTTGCTTTTTTTTACAAATTATATTACTCACAGATTTTATTTAAAATGCTTTCTACGCATTTCCACTGTGAATCTCTGGTCAACTTCCTCCATTCATGCTGGAACGCCTGGAGATTTAGAGAGAAAACACCTCTTTAGGCATCTTTAGTCTTACAATGTGATTTTATGGTCAACTTCCAGTGAAAGATGACCATAGAGTCATTCTGGAAGAAAAAGAAATTCCTAAAGAGATAATCTCAAGGGCTAAAAAAAATAGCAGTTCCTTTATTTGCAGTTTTTCACTTTCATGGGGGTACTATGTCTGTATCCCCAGTGAATGTGGAGGGCTGATGGTACTTGATTTCCATCGGGAAATGTCCATTACAAAAGCAGTGACAGTCTTCCCAAAGCTAATCTCACTAAATAAACCAATGTTATTGCTTTTAAGTTTTCTGTCACCCACGGTGGCCTTGCTAAAGAGAGATGACATGAAAGGAGAAATCAAACCCCACTTCAATTTAATTAACTGAGCACAATCTCCAAGTTGCCTCTCTTGCTTTGAACCAGGCTGCTGACAGTGCAGTCTCTTCTCTCGGTGGCGGCAATTGAAGTACGCAAAAGAACCCAGCAGCTGCTTCAAATTATATCCGCAGACTGCCAATGTGCATCTCTGCAAAAACCATTGTCTAACCACCATGGGGGAAAGCCTTCCAGTATAAGTCATTTCAAAAATACCCAGAACACTTCCCCCTTTGCAGAGCATTGGTCAGATACTTTCCAAATTGTTTTCAGTTTCCCCCATTGGGTTTGGTTATTGCATATTCTTGGCAAGCAACTTTCCTAAAGAAAGTTGAGGTGGGAATAATGCATTTGTTTTATTTCTATCCCTTTTGCAATGAATTGCTGCAGGTTTACATTGGGATCAAATAACCATGCATACTGTCTAAAGACAACAGCTTCTTTTTTCAGATTAATCTAATGCACTTGCAGTGTTTCCTGTATTTGGGGCAGGAGGGATGTGAATTGTATCTCAAAGGAAATTACATGCAAACAGCTGAGACAGAGAATGTAGCATGACTTTTAAAGCTAGGCCATTGATGCAGCTTGCATAGCTTTCCTTCAGATTCTTGGGGACTATGACCCCAAGAATCTGATAGCCAGAATGAGGATTCTGAGAGCTATAGTCCAAAAAGGCACACTTTGCCCAAGCTTTCTAATCTAGAGTCTATGTTATACAAAACTGTTGGAAATAGCAACCTTCTGCAAGCCTCCTATACTACCGGTAGTTATTTGTTATGCATATAATCCAGATTGCTTACTGTTTTGTATATGTGTGTATTGGTTTGCAGTTTTCCTTAACTCTGTGTTTTGGGAGGGACTGCAAACCATGTGATCAGACCTGGGACTATTCAGACTCAAACTCCATTTTAGAAAGACAGATTTTTAGAATGGAGAGACGCCTTTAGACTTACAGACTGTACAGACTCTATTAGACTCTCAGGACAGAGAGTTGCTTTAGACTTTGGACTGTTGGTTATAAGAAAGATGTCCAGTGTTATCTGCACAGAGAAACTATTTCAAATTCTATCTGTAACTGGATTGATAAGCAATAGACCTGTATCCTGACTACATGAAGTTTGTGAGCAAACCAACCATGTTACTTTTAACAAAGATTTTTTTGTTTCTTGTGGGCATGATTTAAACCAAGATGTTTTAAGGAAGAGTAAATGTTTTTGTGCAACTGAAAAGAACACTTCTGAAACTCTACTGTGTTTTGTGCACTGGCATATCATCGTTCCTAACAGTTCAAAGAGATATCTAGGTATATCAGTCTAACAGTCGAGAAACCTAATTGCCTTGCATGAATCCTAGTGGATATTTACCATTGAAGAGAAGGTTTACTCAAGTGAGTTTTTAACTTCTCTCAGGAAGATCATATTTTACCAAAGGTTATTATCTCCAACAAGGTCATGCCTTTCCAAAAGGTTATTGTGGCACCCCCACGGGGCTGGTTTTATATCTGTATTTTGTTGCCCTCTACCTGCATGGGCCTTTGTTTCACCTTTCTACCACGTGGACAAATGGGAGGGGCTGTGTCTTGGCCCCAAACCTGACGTCACCACCCCTAACTTCACAAATTATCATGACGTCACAGCAACAGTGAGAGCTGGACTGAAAGGATTTTGATGTTATCCAGCCCAAGATTGTGCAAAGGGCTTTTTCTTCCTCTGAACCTTGAAAAGGTTAACACGGAACAAACCATATTGCTCAGGGGATTTAGAAACTCAGAGTCTTAAAAAGGTAGCTTTCCTAAGCAACGATACAGCGGAAACTGTAGAATTAATGTAATTTGACACAACTTTAACTACAATGGATCAATGTTATGGAATTATGGGAATTTTCAATTTACAAAATCTTTAGCCTAGTCTTTGAAGCAGCAAAATAATAATAAAAAAATCCTTAATATGGAGAAAAGGTGTCTCAACTGAAGCTTTACCACCAATCCTTGTTTCCACAACAAGCCAAAATTTTCAAAATTCAGTTATCACAGGGACAGAAAGTGAGGTGAAATCTTCTGAACAGGGGCACAGACAGGAAAGCAAACACCATGTGGGTGTCACCCTTCTTTATGTTATCCAAAGCTAAAGAATATATATATATATAGCTGGAGTTACACTTAAAAATGTACCTGTTCCGACTTACATACAAATTCAGTGTAAGAACAAACGTACAGAACCTCTCGTGTTTAACTTGGGGGACTGCCTGTATACCCATCTTCCCTAAGCCATTTCCTATAGAGCATGGATTCAAACATTTCAACATTTATTTATTATTTTATTATTATCCATTCAAATAGACATACATTTGCAAGTGTTTGTTGCCTATAGTGCAATGCTTTCCAACTATTAGTGTTTCATAATCATTTCTCAGATAATATATTTTCTTTAAGGTGTCACAGTCTTCTATTTAAATTTTACATATAAAGGTATCATAGGCTCTTACTTAACAACCGCTTCCTCCTTCTCTACAGTCTTATAGGATCCTCTATATACATTTTTAGTTTAATTTTACATTGAGATGTTGAATTATTGGTTGCCATTCATTAACAAAGTTGTCTAATAGTTCTCTTAATAGTACAATTATATTACCCATTATGAGCAAATCTGTAGTATTTTTCTCATTCATCTAAAGGAGCTATCTCTGGGGTTTTCCAATAACTGGCATATACTATTCGAGCTGCCACTGTCATGTGAAAACAATTTTTCCCCAAATTTCCTTTATAATTCTTCATCAGGCATGTTCAAAAGGTACATTTGTGGTGGATTCAAACATTTCACTATATTAGTCACTCTTCCCTGGACACATTCCTGCATGCCAATATCCTTATGATGCCCAGAACTGGATTCAGCATTCTAGGTGAGACCTGACCAAAGCAGAATAGTGTGGTACTATTACTTACTCAATCTTTATATTATACCATGAGGGAGGAAAGAGATAAGGGAAGACGAGGAAAGACATGGGATATATTTACCACAGAAGATGGACAGCAAAGGATCCATGGTGAGGATTTGTAACATATGTGTGATGTTTATTTTCTTGTATGAAAACATCATGATCTTTCTACATACTGTGCTGGAGTTTACAGATAGCCTATAGGGTCCTTTTCTAATGTAATTATTCTACGCGGCCTTTCTATGCAAAGTAAAGTGTTCTCTCACTTATTGTGGGTGTTATGTTTCAGGACCACCCGCGTAAAGTGAAAATTCACGAAGTAGCGATGCAAGATATATAGGCTGGCGCTTCAAATTTTAAATGATTTCCTAAATTTTCTGAGAAAATGCTTCAAAATTATCAAAATTTCAGACATTTCGGAAATGCTCTGTTAATGCCACAGGAAGGAAAACCGTGTCCAAAGCAGGTTAAGCAGCCACTTTGGACGTGGCTTTCCTCCCCCCCCCCCCCAGAGGGAAGCCTATGCTTCCAAGCCTATGCTTTTTCTCCGAACCTGAAAGGCCCCGTTCAGCCCAGGCCTTCCCTCCGGATGCCCCACGGGGGGGCGGGGAGAGAAAGCCGTGTCCAAAGCAAGGCCTTTCAGATCCGGAGGGAAGGCATGGGCTTGGAACCTTAAGGTGGCTTCCGACTCAGTTCTCAGGCGGAGGGAAGAAATCCACACGGAAGGGAAGGCCAAGGAAGAAAAAACCCTTTCCGAAAATGGCGTTTGCTTTCCGAAAAATGGCGGTGGTGGCTTCAAATTTGGTAATTACTTCTGGGTTGCTTAAAGTGCTTCAGAAACGCTTCAAAAGTAATTTAGAATCGAATTTAATACGAATTTGATCAAGATACGAAAAACCTAACCAGGCGCTCTCTCTCTCTCTCTCTCTCTCTCTCTCTCTCTCTCTCTCTCTATATATATATATATATATATATATATATATATCCCATTCTGAGAGGGTGAGGCAGAAGTGAGGAGAGATTTAAAGGCACTGCACACTTTATATAAGGAAGGGCCGTGATTTGCATACGGCTTTGTATCTCCTCTCTCCCTTTTTTTAAATGATTGGCTGCCTCTCTCCTGAGGGGGAGGGTGAAACCCCCTTCCACACTCCATCATTGCCAGGAGGCAAAAACCCACGAAACAGCGAGTCCGCAAAAAGTGAACCGCGAAGTAGCGAGGGAACACCGTACTTGGGGATTATTGAGGTTCCATGAGCCCCAGGGCCGTAGCCAGGATTTTGATTCGCGGGGGGCTGAGTTTGGTTTTGGGGGTGAGACTGGGTAGAATATGTGCCCTGTTAAACAAACTGGAGGGGGAGAAAAAACCGCGAAAGTCTTTCAAAAAGCATTCACATCTCAGTTATGCTTCCTATCTCTTAAAATTCTTCAGATGTCTACAGGATTATATATGAAATTATACATGAAATGTTCAACCGAGGACTGCATCTCACCATGCTGTCTTTTGGATTTTAGCAACAAATAGTCTACAAGCCTCTATTTGGAGCATTTTGAATGGCATTCAAAGCAGGGATTTTGATTTATAAAGCCTCAAATGGCAAGGAGTAGGATTCAGGTACTGTCTGATCTTGAAAACTAAGCAGGGCCAGCTCTGGTCAGTATTTGGATGGGAGAGTGCCGACGAATACCAGGTGCTGTGGTTTGTATTTTAGCAGGAACTGGCAAAGCCACTTCTGAATATTCCTTGCCTAAGAAAACCTTTTGAAAAATTTATGGGGTCATTTTAAATAGACAAGTAATTTGAAAGCACAATCACACAGGAAGGAACCATCTGAATATGATTTTTAAAATCAACATGGTGTCATATGTGAAGTTTTGTGTTTAAACTTATTTGGTAGATCTTCACTGATTATATCTCAGCAAATGCATATATGGATCACAATTACACAGTCTCATAGGCACTATAAGGTTGCATAAATTACCTTACCTGGATGCTTCCAGGTAAGGTTTTAATTATGGAAATTCTGTGCTTCATTCATTTTTTTAAAGGGAATTTTTGAAAGGGAAAATAGATGACGCCGTTCTTTCATAACTTTCCCAAGTTGTCTCAGAGTAGCTTCATATTTTTCATACTCAGTCAATCATAGAATCATAGAGTTGGAGGAGACCTCATGGGCCATCCAATCCAACCCCCAGCCAAGAAGCAGGAAAATCACATTCAAAGCACCCCCGACAGATGGCCATCCAGCCGCTGTTTAAAAGCCTCCAAAGAAGGAGCCTCCACCACAATCCCTATGACCTTTCCTCACATATTATTTCTCGGCATTCACGAAGATTCAGGAAGGACTCATCCCACGCTTTTACAAGCGCGTTGATGGCTTTTTACCGTTGATGATCACATGTTATACATGGCCCTCATCATGTCTCCTCTCAGCCTTCTCTTCTTCAGGCTAAACATGCCCAGCTCTTTAAGCCGCACCTCATAGGGCATGTTCTCCAGACCCTTGATCATTTTGTATCTCTGCATTTCATCTGAGTTAAATGGGGAGCTTGGATACACTACTTTTTTGGACTCTCACTCTCAATGGGCCATGTTGAATATAAATTTCCTATCTATCTATCTATCTATCGATCTATCGATCTATCTATCTATCTATCTATCTATCTATCTATCTATCTATGGGTCATCCCAAACGGCATGTTTCTAAGCTATGGAAAGGTAAACAGTCATATCGTGCCTTTAGCTTTAAAGGTTTAAGAACCATTTCCCTGTGGCACATAGTGAATCATATGCAGTATGCATACCATAGATGTGGAACTTCTCTTCTTGAAGACTTGCCCAGTCATTTGTAAGGGTCTGCAGATGTTGTTGTTTGGTGTGACATTTTAAAGATAAATAACTTGAGGGCTGATCATATTTTTTTTCCATTTAAATTGTATCAATGTATCTTCTCAACAACTTTACATCTGAGATCCTCGTATACATACTTCCATCAAGGTCAGTGGTCTTGAGCTCAGGGGAGTTTATTTCTTAGCAGATTGGCTTACAAAGTAAATAAGAGATGGTAATTTTCTCCAAAAAGGATGAGGGAAACAAACCTGAATATTCCATGATCCAACGTATTATTTCATCCAGTGCAGTATGGTATGAGATTGATTAGACATTAAAATAAATAGGGTCTGGAGAAGCGGCTTAAAGAGCTGGGCATGTTTGCCTGCAGAAGAGAAGGCTGAGAGGAGACATAATAACTATGTATAAATATGTGATGGGAAGTCATAGGGAGGAGGGAGCAAGCTTGTTTTCTGGTGCGTGGAACAATGGCTTCAAACTACAGGAAAGGAGATTCCACCTGAACATTAAGAACTACCTAACTGTAAAAGCTGTTCAGCAGTGGAACTCTCTGTCCCAGAGTATGTTGGGGGCTCCTTTTTGGAGGCTTTTAAACAGAGACTGGATGGCCATATGTCGGAGGTGCTTTGAATGGGATTTCCCTGCTTCTTGGCAGGGGGTTGGACTGGACGGCCCGAGGTTCCTTCCAACTCTGATTCTATGATTCTTCGAAATTAGACAATTTAAAAAGAAATGTCTTATAACAGAGAAAGGGTTTCAAAAAGCTTTCAAAAGAAATATACAACATTTTAGTACTGAGGGCTACTTGTTTGTGTATGTGGGGATGTTTGGGGCTTTAACACATGTATCTCCATGAATGCCTGCATATAGGAGTAGGGAGGGAAAGGCTTTCATTTCATAATTATCTGAATAATTCTATGCCCGCCCAATCCTGCACAAATTTGCGAGGGTAGAGGGAAAGCTGTTTGAGATCACTGGGAGAGGAAAGAAGTAACATTTCCATTTGCCTGGGCACCTCCAATTTTATGCTGCCTTTATGAATAGTGTGACCAGCAGCTTTCAGATTTGGAACCAGGGCCTTATTTGCCCATATCTTCTCCCTGCCCCGAGTTGAGAACCTGTAGACTAAGGAAGTGGTTTGTAAACACCTACCTGGAGTAATAACCTTGATCTCAATAGGATTAGAGGGTATCACAGCATGCAGCGCCATAGCTGAACTTTCCGCTGGTCCTGAGTTTTTCCAGATTTCTACTTCACACCTATACATCCCCGAATCCTGCCATGTGGCACTATGGATTAAGAGCTGGGATACAGAGGAGGATTTCGTAATCTTTGCTTTCTTTTGGAGGCTCAAATGAGGTGCAGATGAGCCCCACTCAACGTTGCCTCCTGCAGTGACCTTGACCACTTGCTGATAGCCAGTCATACCAGCGCTGTCTTTGAATTGCCACGTGATGGACACCGGCACTTGGCTAGTGATGCCATTTCCAGACACTATGCAGTAAAGTTCAAAATCTTCATACAGATTTACATTTGGTTTTCTGCTACTCAGCTCAGCATTTAAATTCAACCCTGTTAAGGTGAATAAAATGATGAGCACTGTGCTTTAACATGAGAAATTCTCTTAAGTATCACCACATTTTCCCACCCATGAAAAATCTCGAATACTTTACACAAACATTTAAAAACCATATTTCTTTTAAACTAGCTGTCCCCTGCCACGTGTTGCTGTGGCCCAGTCTGTGTATATATGTTTTGTGGGTATATATATGTTTGTGTATATGTGTGTTTGCATATATGTGTATGGTTTTGCGCATGTGTTGTCATGTATTTTTGAGTTTTTTTGCTTTTAATGTCTCTTCTGCTGTGTTTTTCAGTGTTTTTATGAGTGATGGTCACTCATTGGCCTAATATGTGTATTGTGTCCAAATTTGGTGTCAATTTGTCTGATGGTTTTAAAATTATGTTAATCCCACAAATGAACATTACATTTTTATTTATGTAGATGGATACATACAATGAACTAAATGTAATGTGTATTTCAAATAAATATTACTTACCTCAAACAGGGACATAGAACTTTCACCACAAACACTTCAAGCAAGACCTTTCCTCTTCCCTGAAGGCCCTCTCCCTTCAAAGGCTTGGAGAGGTTAGAAGAACCATTATGCTATGACCATGAACTATAGCCTCAAGGAGTCCTGTCAGCGTTGCTCCTTTCACTACTTAAGTCCTTCACATGCCTATTGTCATCCCAATTGAAATCTACACAAGTAGTACTATAGAGTACTAAGCACACAAACACAAGGGACTAAAGAGCAATACAAAATATGCAGGAGTATATTCTCATATAGGAGCACTTAAAGCCTATCAATCCATATAAATATAATTCAATACAAAATGTCTATATAGTAATAACAATCCAGTCGAAAACAACAAAATACCTTCAGGACGCAAGTGGGATGGGTGTGCAGAACGGGGAACAGGTAAGTAGCAACTCTGTAGACCACAACTGTTTAGTGTAATGTAGTTCGAAAATGTTCAAAGTTCCCTCCAGTCCAATAATGCACTGAGTCCCTCTTAGAATCCTAGGGGGAGGGGGTGCACGATGGTGAACAGGTGAGCAGTCTGCTTTCAAGTGCATACTGGGTAGTTCCCGATGGTCTGATAATGCACGCAATTTCCACACATATAAATTGTAATCCACAAGCTCCCGTTGGAGGAAGAGGATTCTAAGAGGGACTCAGTGCATTATTGGACTGGAGGGAACTTTGAACATTTTCGAACTACATTACACTAAACAGTTGTGGTCTACAGAGTTGCTACTTACCTGTTCCCCGTCATGCACACCCATCCCACTTGCGTCCTGAAGGTATTTTGTTGTATGCGACCGGATTGTTATTACTATATAGACATTTTGTATTGAATGATATGGATTGATAGGCTTTAAGCCCTCCTATATGAGAATACACGCCTGCATATTTTGTTTTGCTCTTTAGTCCCTTGTGTTTGTATCCCAATTGAAATGGCAGATCTTGTGCAAATTCAGCATTAAACTCAATGGGGGTGTAGAAGAAATGTTTCTCCCATTACTCACTGTGTATCTTTATATAGAAAGAGATTGCTCCATGAGTCTGTCAGTCAGTACCATAGTCAGGATTTTGATTCGGGGGCTGAGTCTGAGTGAGAGAGGATCTACCCTAGCAAACTTTTTGTATTGCTATTCCAATACCCCCATGTATATGGGATATATTGAGCATGGCGATCAGATCACGATATGGATAAACATAACAGTTTAAATAATGTACCAGTAAGGCCTTCTCGCGAACCACCCTGAGAATTTCGGGAGACCCCCCCCCCCCCGGCTACATGCCTGCTCTCAGTACAGAGAAAGGGCAAATTATAAATGAAGTCTGGACATGGGTTTGGATTGGTTCTGGTAGACGTTCTATCCACTAATCAATTCAGTTCCCAACCACTGGTTTAAGTTATTATTCCTCAAACAAAAGCCTACCATTAACAGTATAGTAATTTGCTTTACACCCCTGTGTTTGTCGGGGTTTTTTTCCATGCCAGGAGCGACTTGAGAAACTGAAATTCACTTTTGATGTGAAAGAATTGGCCGTCTGCAAGGATGTTGCCCAGGGGACGCTCAATGTTTTGATGTTTTACTATCCCTGTGGGAGGCTTCTCTCATGTCTCCACATGAAGAGCTGGAACTGACAGAGGGAGCTCAACCTGCTCTCCCTAGATTTGAACTGCTGACGGCAGTAATGCTGTCACAAGGGTTTAACCCATTGAAGCATCTGACTACAACTTTGGAGACAGGGCTCAGTTTCTCAAGGGGCCATGAAAACCCACTGGGAGAGTAACACACTCTTAGCCCCAGAAACCCCTATGTTTGCCTGGTGCAGTGGTTTAAACTGCTGAGCTGCTGAACTTGCTCACCAAAAGGTCACGTTCAAATCCGTGGAGCAGCGTGAGCTCCCGCTATTGGCCCCAGCTTCTGCCAACCTCACAGTTTGAAAACACGCCAATGTGAGTAGATGGGTACACCCCCCCCCCCGGCGGAAAGGTAACAACGCTCCATGCAGTGTCTATGGACAACACCGGCTCTTTGGCTTAGAAATGGAGATGAGCACCTTTATCTTTTACTTAAATTTGTCATAATTCTGAAATGACTTGAAGGCACACAGCAATCTGCTGTAACCCTGAAGTAGTTTACCGGAGTGTAGTTGCTATCAGAATTTATATGAATTTAATGCTTTGTATCCTTTGGAGCCTGAAAACTCAATCCCCAGAGCAGAGACAGGGACAGATATCATAAAGACCTCATATTATCCCATCACATTATTCTCATTCTTTTGAATAGATGCTTGCTGACCTGAATTGTCTCTGAGTCAGCTAAGTCAGACATCACAAAAGCATTGCCTTTGGCCCATCCAAAAATATCTCATCTTAGGCAGAGCTCATTCAAGAAGGCAAGAATGATGTACAAAGAGTAGTTTATATAAATCTGCAGCACACTGTCTGTGTTGTGACTGTGGTTGTCTGCTCCTGCGTAGCACCTGGAATGAGCATGCAAGAACCTCGAGGGTAACCAACCTTACAGCCGAATCTTGGAAAAGGTTCTTTTTGTAAATTTGCAATTCTGAGAGTTACTGGATGAAAAAGTACAATTTCCAAGTCTGTTATCCCATGCTATGGCAGACCATTAGCTCATCTAATCCAACATTGTCTACCTTGAATGGTAATAGACCTTCTGAAGTTGCTAAGCAGAGGTTTTTCATATCCTTGAACCTTTGGGGGGGGGGGTATAGTGGGTTAAACCGCTAAGCTGCAGAACTTGCTAACCGGAAGATTGGTGGTTCGAATCTGCAAGACAATGCTCCATGCAGTCATGCCGGCCACATGAACTAGGAGACATCTATGGACAATGCCAGCTCTTTGGCTTAGAAATGGAGATGAGAACCACCCCCACCTCCCCAAAGTCAGACTCAACTAGACTTAATGTCAAGGGGAAACTAACCTTAACCTTTTTAATGACACAAACGGAGTTGCAAAGCAAGTGTTCTACTAATGAGCCATATTCCTTTCCCAAAATGCTATACTTTAGGAGAACTATAAGGTGCAATATTGAGTAAAACAAATTAATCAGAACAATTAGACATGATAATATGGAAAAGAAGTAGGTTCATTTACCTAGTGGCTCAACTTTTGTTGAGATCTCTTGACTCCACTTCTTTCCCTTAGACAACTCTGTTACTTCACAGCGATAAAGCCCCGTGTCCTGGGTAGCTGAAGACTTATAGATGGTCAGGGTAAATATGGAAGGCCCCAGCTTCTCTAATCTGAGTTCACCATTAGCACTGCGTTCCGAGTAGGAATGGCCTATCTTTAGTGTGCCATCCTGATCCAAGCTGGCTATGAACAATGGAGGATCTCCATTCTTCTTAATATGCCACCAGGTCACAGATAGTGATTTCTCAGTTATGGTCCCGTTACAGTGGAAGACTAAAGCTGAACCTTCCATGGTTTGCTCATGATTGGTTGACAGAAACAGTTGCATTTGGCTTTCTGTAAGCAAGGGTGGTATGTAGGTAGGTCGATCTAAATCAAAAGAAAAGAGGGGAAAACATAGAAAATACATTAGCATTTAAACACAATCTATTCACTAGGTCTTGGACTTTTCATTGGCATGCAGTGGTTGTGTAGTTTCTAATGAAAAATTAAGAAGATATGATGTGCATAGTTTGATATGCTGGACAGCGGGGACTAGTGTGGAGTAGCCATTTAAGCATTGAATTACTATAAGGAAAAAACAGAGTTCAAATCCTCATTCAGAGCTAAAGCTCACTGGGCAACCTTGGGTCAATTACTCTCTCTCAGTTCTTTCCAGGATTTCTTTGATAAGGATCATTAAGGGAAAATGATAATGATGACAATGAAAATGGTAATAGTTAGAATGGTCCAGAATGTGGATAATTTCAACTGAAAGGAAGAAACCATGAAAATGAACAACATCTGGCTACCAGTATTAGAAAACTCTAAAATCATAACAGTAAATAAAGAACAACATTCAAAAACAGGGGAACTCCAGACAAGAAACATTCAGGAACAGCTAATCACCTCTCAACAAAGGATTCCCCCAGGAAGTAAGAAGTCACACCTTGAAAGCTGCTAGGCCATTAAATGCTAATCAACGTGGCCAATTGAAATATTCACACCTACCTCCAACAGACAAGAGTTCTTTCTGGACATTATTCCACAGTATAAGCCCCATTTTCTTAGTTTCCAACAGACCTCACAACCTCTGAGGATGACTTCCATAGATGCAGGCGATATGTCAGGAGAAAATGCTTCTGGAACATGGCCATACAGCCTGGAAAACTTACAACAACCCAGTGATTCCGGCCCAGAAAGGTTACTTGCCAAACTCAAAACATCACAGCATAAAAATCTGTCCTACTGTCATAGCATCATGATGATATGAACATTTACAAGTGTATATCAGATGCTCTTCAAAGGCAAAGTACATAGTTTGTTGTCACAACCGGACTGGACCATCACAACACATTCTGTGGGGAGTGGCCATGAAAAGGAATTTGGGAGCGACACTTTGAAATATTGCAACAAAAAGAATTTCTAGTACTTATATTTTCTATTAGACCAAGAAAGTGAGACCAACCAAAAGTCACCTCGTGGAATTTCACAACTGGATTTGGCCTTCTAGAGTCCTAATCCAAGACCCAAGCAACTATACCATGATTTCCAGAATACTTTCCTCCACCCACACACAAACCCTTGCAGATGAGAAGATGTTTAGAAAGACACATGATTATTGGGCTAGAAATGATGGAACAAAGATGTATAGAGAGAAAATAATTTAAGAAGTCATTGGGATTGAATCCTTAATTAAGAGACAATGAAGCTGACCACTGAACCCTCTCCCAGTGACCTCGACCTATTCCCATTGTGGAACTAATGCTGGAGAAGGGGACAGATGGTAATTTTTCAGATCTGAATCAGAGAGTGATATATATTTTTCTAGCAACCAATGATAAACAGGAACTTGGATTACTTCAAAAAACTGTGCCACCAACGACAGGAAATATGTTCACACTTTCGGAAGTGATACTTCCCTCAAACAATTTCCTCTTGCTTTTTCCAGAGACAATACAGAAGAAAAAAGCACAAAAGTAATGAAAAGGTAATCAGAAAAGAGGCAAAAAACCTTGACATTTGGGAATGGGCTCACAGATCTCAGGGCCTGGCACCTCAGGATTTGAACCATCTTTTCCAGTTCTCAAAATGAAAGGGAAGAATCTTAGGACGAGGGTGCTACCATACACACACATGACAGTTCGTTTCCTTTAACACCAAAAGAGGCCTTTTTCCAGGTGTCAGATTTTTGGGGCTTTATTATTTCAAGAGTCTGGAAAAGTATTGCCTGAATTAATATTTCTAATTGGAGACCACTTCTTTTTCTTTTTGTTCCAGCAACTTTGGTGTCCGCAATTCACAACAAAATAACAGTCTTCTTAACTGAAGCTCTTTCCCAACATTGCACTACATATCTCATTCAAGATAGATTGTGAGGACAGGGAAGTGTGTGTGTGTGTGTGTATGTGTATGTGTGTGTGTATATATATATATATATATATATATATATATATATATATATATATATATATATATATATAGTTAACTTCCTTTCTTATCAGAGCCCCTGGCTATGCTGGCTGGAGATTCTGAAAAGTGTAGTTCTAAAAGTAACTTTTATAGGTTCTGCACCTTACTGCCAAGCCCGCAATCTTTCTTGCACAGATTCAGCACACATTCTCCCCCATGTCTTAAAACAGTCTTTTTTATTCTTTTCCATCATATTAATCTAAAATGTGTTTCATTTGCATAACGTCTTTCTCACATAGTATTTGGGGGGGAGGGGAGGTGTGTATGCGGGATGTGTGGAGATGATAGTTATAATGATGTTTAGGTTGAAAAACTATGAATTTCTGTCAGTTTTGTTTCAACACTTCTGCTTTTTGTTTAACGCACACTAAAATGCTTCAGTCCACCTGTATGAGCTACTATGCAAATTGAGTTTGGGTTTTCCATTTAGAATCACAGAATCATAGCATAATACATTTGGAAGAGACCACATGGGCCATCTAGTCCAACCAACTACCATGTAGGAAAAGCACAAAGTAGCCCTGACAGATGGCAAAGGTAACAGATTTCCAACTTAAGCACCCCGTTTCCCCATATTAGGCTTTTTTAAACCTCTTGGCTTCACATTTGTATTGGTGCTGGTGTTTTGAAATTGTTAATGGCCTGTAGAAGTCTTCTCTGTTTCAGAAACCCTGCCAGTTAACTTTGCCAATATAAGAATGTGGGCTGCAGAATGTACAGTATGTTGGAATGCTCTCTGAAATGCTCTGCTTTAACACTTGTTCACCAAATCTTATCACCCATTGGTTTGGAATATTGAGGAACGTAACTGGGTGCACTGGTTTCCAATCTTTGATCCTCCAGATGTTTCAGAATTCAGGTGCCAAAATTCCTATTAGTCAAACTTTCTGGGGCTCATGGGAATGATGTCCCAAGGATCTGGTGGACCAAAGATTGGGAACCACTGCACTATAACTTTCTGGCTGATGATTCCAGATGTCCCTCCTAAACTGCCAATCTCAGGACTCCATAGGATACCATCATAGCACTCAAAGTGGAATTACAGAACTGTGATTGTATAGTTTGAAAGTTTTGCTGGTTAAGTACATTGATTAAACACATGACTTCCATTGTGTCCAGCTTGTAGATATAATGCTAATATCTACTTATTATAAATGGGGTGGATAAAATCTCTTCCATGTAGTTATATCCTGGTTTAGCATGCTATTTCATTTGCATGTGTGTTACATACTGTATGTGTTTAAATATGTGAAAATAAAGAGTGAACAAATTGTTAATTGGCTAAATTTATTTATCGTATCAGAAGTAAGTTGAGAGTACAGTTATAACGTATAGAAAAACCAGAAACAAAGTTTAGAACTTGTCATTATGCTAAATTTCCTTTGACCAGAAGCTGGCCACTTCGAACGCCTCTGGTGTCGCTATAAGAAGGTCCTCCATTGTACATGTGGCAGGGCTCAAACCGCATTATAATAAGTAGCCTGTGGTTTGCTCTTTTCCACACTCACATGTCATGGATTCCACTTTGTAGCCCCATTTCTTAAGGTTGGCTCTGCATCTCATGGTCCCAGAGCAGTCTCTTCAGTGCCTTCCAGGTCGCCCAGTCTTCTGTGTGTCCAGGAGGGAGTTTCTCTTCTGATATCAGCCACTGATTGAGGTTCCAGGTTTTAACCTGCCACTTGCGGACTCTCACTTGGTGAGGTGTTCCTGCGAGTATCTCTTAGGAAGCTATTTCTTGATTTAAGGTGTTGGCTTACTGGTTGATATCTGAATAGACGATGGGCCGGAGATGTCAATGTCTTGGTCCTTTCATTACAGACTGCTAATTCCCAGTGGATGTCAGGTGGTGCACTACTGGATAAACAGTATAATTTCTCCAGTGCTGTAGGGTGCAGACATCCTGTGATAATGTGGCATGATGCATTAAGGACTTCATCACACTAGAGAATGAATCCACTTTAAATCCAGTTGCTGCCACCTGCAGAATTCTGGTGTTCATAGTTCAGGGAGGAACCTTTAACAGCCTCACTAAACTACAAACACTAGAATTCTGGAGGAGGCAGAAACCAGATTTAAATATTTTTTATGATGTTGTTGGCATTGAATTGTTGCCTTGTTAACTACCCTGAGTCACCTTCAGGCTGAGAGGGGCGGTATACAAATGTACCAAATAAATAAATAATAAGGTGGATTCCTTCTCTAGTATGATGAAGTAGTAGGTGCCACATCCACTGGTTTAATGTGGTCAGATGTATTCCACACTGAGCATGCATATTCATCAGCAACATGCAACGCCAGATGTCTTCACTGTGTTTGGTTGTGATCCCCAGGTTGCACCAGTCAGCTTTCATATGATATTGTTTCTACTACCAACTTTTTGCTTGATATTAAAGCAGTGCTTCTTTTAAATCAGAGCATGGTCCAATTGGCTACGAACAAACCAGCACAGGAGTGATGAATGAATTGACCTTATCTACAGTCTCTACACTGACTCTTACGAGGTTGAGAGCTGATACTGTCTTTGTTTAAACTGTTTTCTGTATCAATAATATCAAATAATATCTGTTTCCGCAGTCAAAAGGGTGGGGGAGAGGGAAGAAGCATGGTCAACATGGAGATTGCTGGAAAAGTTTCCCATTGAAAATGTTACTTTCTAACATCTTGAAAGTGAGAGTAGATGTCTTTCCCCAATATCCATGAAATACGGAGGGTTCTCTTTGTGCATCACAAGCCCTAAATGATGCAGCTAATCATCACTAGAGCCAGCCTAATTGCTTACTGCACATAAATTATCCAAGGCCCTGGATGTTGGTTCATCAATAATTCAGAGCAGAAATCCTGAACAAACGTTTACCATTCACAAATATTTGCTGAATCTCTTATATCTGAACAATATGGAACTGTGCCATTCGGATCCAAAAGTGAGGTTAAAAAGCATTGCTCTTGTTCAGATCGTGTGCATAGCATTTACAAAATACACCGTTTAATTGAAGATGGAACTCTCTTGTGGAAAGCTACCACATTATTGAGCTGCCAGTCACCACATTGAAGTCAAATAGATAATAATGTAAAGAACTAGGTCTGTTGCAGGGGGTTGGGAAGGTGTGGACAAGTTGACTTTTAGGAACACAGCTCTGTCATTGTAACTACACTTGATGGCCAAAAACCTATCTCTTAAGACAGGCACTGTCCCAACAAACATGTTTCTAGGGTACTACAGATCAGTGATCTAGAGAAACATGGTTGTAGTGCTCTCCCACTCAAGGGACACATCAAGGGCAAGATAGGCAGTTGGAGAGATCCCTTGCGTAACGGCTTCTCTCAATTTTCCCTCCTACAGTGATAGATCTGTGCTCATAATTTTCCAGCTCCTTCATCCAGTATTTCAAAAATCCTTTGACTGAGGTAATACCTTTCCAAAAGTATACGTTTTGGGGTCACGTTCAGCTGTTAACAACCATAAATATGAATCCTCAAAATAACAAGAGTGCAAGTCCAACTAATGATCTCATAAATATTGAATAGGATACCAGCCATTCAAAAATGTATGAAATCCATTCCAAATGTTGAATTCATGTAGGCACTGGTGCAGGATATTTGGCTTTAAAAAGGAGCAAACCCTCAGAGTTAAGCCAGAAAATGCAGCATAAACAGAATAAAGTAGCCACTTCAGGTAGCACATCTGGAGTACCAAGAAAATACAGCAAATGTATGAATTATTCCCTTTGCTACTATTGTATTTTTAGGTTCCTGGAGCTGAGGCAATTTTTTTGTACCATAGTCTTAAATAATTTGGTTGGCTTTAGTACTATGAATCTTGAATTGGGGTGCTCTGCTTTAGGCATCAAAATAATTTGAGCCAGCTTTTTGCACACACACACCAAAACCCCTGGTTCGAACCTGTGACCTTTAGATCAGCAAGTTCAGCAGCTCAGCGGTTTAATCCACCAAAACGGGGCTCCAAAACATGGGTCATACTTTTGCAGGTCAAATATTTTGCCTCAAATTACTCTCAAATGCCCTCTGTAGGACATGGGTCATAGTAAAGGTCCTCTGCCATGAAGTCCAGTCATGTCCAACTCTGAGGGATGGTCCTCACTTTCTAAGCTGAAGAGCTGGCATTGTCCGTAGACATCTCCAAGGTCATGTGTCTGGCATGACTGCATGGAGCGCCGTTACCTTCCCGCTGGAACGGTACCTATTGATCTACTCACATTTGCATGTTTTCAAACTGCTAAGTTGGCAGAAGCTGGGGCTAACAGCTGGAGCTCACACTGCTCCCCTGGTTCGAACCTGTGACCTTTAGATCAGCAAGTTCAGCAGCTCAGCGGTTTAATCCATTGTGCCAACGGGGGCTCCAAAACATGGGTCATACTTTTGCATAATTTTGGTCTCCTTGGGGCCATAGTAGGCCCAAGAGATACCTTTTAAAAAACCAGAACGTAGGCAGAAAATTGTGGCTGTTAAAAAAATCTCTCCTGGCCCCAAAACATGAAAAACTGCCCCATTCATTCCCTAGGTGGCATTTAGGGAATTATGGGGCTTTTTTAAAAATGGAGAGGGGTGTTCCCTTTCAAGGACTCCTGGGAGCCCTATTGAAGCTCCCTAGCCTCCTATGTTGCTCAACCTTGATGTAAAGGCTACTTCTTAACACTACAGCTAGGGACAAAATGGTCTTTAGCTGTGAATTAAATTAACTTAACTTGCATTTTAAATCCTCTTGAGCTTTACAGAGCTGTTTAGAAGGCCCGGAGAATCCAGTTAATTTGTATTTATGAGAAATGTGCACAGTTGCTTTCCCAGATCCTCAAGGACCACTAGCTACTTTTTTAAATGATGGCACCTTTGACTATTGGAACATACAGATCTTACCTAGGCTTCTGACCGTCAGGGATATTCGGTTTGTCTGTTTCCGGGCAATATCCTTCCATGTTTCATCAGGATCTTGAATCCACTCCACCCCTTCACAGTACACCTCCCCCTGGTCTGAGGGTTGTATCTTTGCAATTGACAGTTTATATTCCTTGCTCCCTGTTTTGTCTAGCCTGACCTCTCCAGAAGAAAACCTCTGCTGATAGGATGATCCTGGAAGCAAGACAAAATCCCTGGACAGAGAAATGATCTTCTGGGCTTGTCCATCTCCTTTTTTAAGGATGTACCAGGCAACGGAGAGGTGGGTGTGTATAGTTGTTTCTGTTGATACTTCGCAAATGAGTTCTAATGGATCTCCTTGATCTCTGCTAAGAGACTGCATCTTCATGGTGGCAGAAAGCGTGTCTGGAATGACTGAAAGAAACAAGCAGGCAAAGGCTAGTACCCTGTTAGTGACAATGCATACCTTAATCCTTAAAAAAAAGGGGGCAAAGGGCTAGTCATTTTCCCTTGAACTCAGTCAAGAAACCACTCACTACTAGGAAGCTGTCTGATCGCTGCCGTTGTTGATGACCAGTTTGAGAGGAGAGTGGGAGGAGGCAACTTAGACCATGAAGATCTGGTTGCACGGAACTCCTACGGGAAGAAAATGGCAGGTGCATTCCAATTCCATGCCCCAAATCTCCAAACCTTCCACTCGAGCCTAAAAACACGGCTATTTGCATGGGCCTTTGACCTGGAGTAATGTACTACGGTCATGTGATGACGTCAACCATTGTTATTCAGCACTTTAGTTCGTGTTTGAAGAAACCCAATGACTCACAGGTATGACTGTCTTTTAGAATTTTTCAAATTTTAAATTTTATCAATTGACGTTATCCATTGTTTGTTTTCAGTCAAATTGTGTATTGTTTTGATGATATGTAATTCTATTTTATGTGTGGCACCTTGAGTGCTTTGTTAGCCACCTCGAGTCTCTTTGGGAAGATGGAGGCAGGGTAAAAATAAATAAATAAATTATTATTATTATTAAGCACATTCCTTCCCAACTAAGTTGAGACCCCTTTCTCTTCAATTCTAGCAAGCAACAGCAGAAGGGAACCCACCTGACACAGTTATTGGGAGGACATGGAACCGCATTCACAGAACTATACATTATGTAGGCTATTGTCCAATTTGGAGGGGAAATGGTTATCTGGACTCAACTGCAGTGGATGGGAATGGGTGAAGGGAAATATGACTAGAGCATGAAAATATTGCATGTGGTGCCTCCAGTGTCCAAGTTTTCTGAAAGGAGGTTAGGAAATTTATCTTTGCCCCCCCCCCCCCACTTGAATGGAAACTCTAACACCTTTAGAGAAACACAGCTAGAGAGCACTGGATTGGGAAAGGCTCACCAGAAGATTGATGAAAAAGGCAACATGTTCTATCATACCAGAGAGAGCGGTATAGCAAATCGAATTTAATAAATAAATAAATAATAAATACCTGAGAGGTGCATTTTAGCACTGTAAGTCCCAAAGTATTTACTGTCTGTGTTGGGTGTGTAGCATTGGTACTCGCCAGCATCCTGATCTTTGAGGTCTGTGAGGTGTAGCAGAACAGAGTCTCCTCGGAGCCTTTCGATGTAAATTTCCCTACTTCTGACACGTTGGCCATAGACAGCATAAGGGGAGAAATTGTCATGAGTGCCGATCATCTGTATTTCAGTCTCTGGAGCAGACGGCTTATAAATGGACCATTGGAAATCCTGCTGAAGTTGTCCTTGATACCCACTAACATTACACCAGATGGTAACATGGTAGCCCTTTGCTCGATAGAGACGGCCCTTCTGAATAGACACCATCCTTTGTCCTGTGCAGAAATCTATGAGCAAACCATAAAATATAATCAGTTAGTCAACTAGAATAAAGCAGAAATCTTGTCCTGTGTTTTGAACAAATTTCAATAATACAATGGTAATAGGTGAATCTTTAACATTTAGAAATCACAGAACAGAATTTACACACCAGTGCGGTTTAAAGATAATGTTGAAAAACTTACACTTTTTCATTATATTATTGTTTGTTGACTTTATATGTAGTTTATAACGATTGTAATACAGAAAATAAAATTTTGCAGAACGTGAAACCTGAAAATCCCAATGCAATTTCTTTTGTGCCCTTTTTGCATTTATATCCTTCTAAAATTAATGTGGGGAGCCCATGGTGGTGCAGTGAGTTAAACTGCTGAGCTGCTGAACTTGCTGACCAAAATGTTGCAGATTCGAATCCGGGGAGCGGCATGAGCTCCTGCTGTTAGCCCCAGCTTCTCCTACCTAGCAGTTCGAAAAGATGCAAATGTGAGTATTGCTCTGGCAGGAAGGTAACAGCGCTCTATGCAGCCATGCTGGCCACAGGACCTTGAAGGTGTCTATGGACAATGCCAGCTCTTTGGCTTAGAAATGGAGATATACACCAACCCCAGAGTCGGACATGACTAGACTTAATGTCAGGGGAAAACCTCTACCTTTACTTTAAAGTCAATGTGGGCAGGGGAAATCCGAATATTTGAAAGCCATAATTAGGACAAAAAAGTCATCCATCCATTTGAATACAGACAAAATTTGAAGCAATTTTTGAGGAAGAGAAGAGAAGGTGCAAAGAACTGAATATGAAAAGAATTACTACATCTTGATGTTCACTGTGGGACCAAATGACCAGCCAACAAACAAATGGTCAGCCAACAAACATGACAACACCTGATTTTAATTTGCATGACTCAATATTAATAGAAAAAATATCAATCAGATATCATTCAAGTGTTTATAGGTTACTCTTTTGGATTATAAATTCCAGAATCCCCCAGTGACTCTTGTCATTGGCCATGTTGTCTACAGCAGTGTTTCCCAACCTGTTTTGAGCCGTGGCACACTTTTTACATGTACCAAATCCTGGGACACACCACCAACCAAAATGACACAAAATGACACTCTAACACAGTAATACATATAGTTAATATGTTTTTAAATGTATTTATACACTCAGTGTGAGACCTGGGCCTGTTTCGATGAACACAACATAGATATCCTGGCAGGAATGGCAGAAAGACACAAACTTCCCACACAGAACTCCCATAACCAAGAGAAAATACTATAAGAGTTTGGTGGGCATTGACCTTGGGTTTTGGAGTTGTAGTTCACCTATATCCAGAGAGCACTGTGGACTCAAACAATGTTGGATCAGGACCAAACATGGCATGAATACTCAATATGCCCAAATGTCAACACGGATGGAGTTTGGGGAAAATAGACCTTGACATTTGAGAGTTGTAGTTGCCGGGATTTATAGTTCCCCAACAGTCAAAGAACATTCTGAACCCCACCAATGATAGAACTGGGCCAAACTTTCCCCACAGAACCCCCAGGAGGCAAGAGGAGGTCTCTACTTGGGGAAAGGAAGGTGGGCCTTCCCAATGCATGGAGAGGGAGAGAACAAGTAGACAACGGGTAGGGAGGGGGGGTGTTTGTAATTTTATACCTTTATCGAGGTAAGTTTCTTAGGGTTTTTATACTTCAACACACTAGACTCTTCCCCCCCGCCCCTTCCTGGAGGTTCCAATTTCCCACGGCACACCTGATGATCGCTCACGGCACACTAGTGTTCCCTGGCACACTGGTTGGGAAACACTGGTCTACAGCAGTCAGCAGGTGTGTTGTGGGAAATTGGTACTCTTCCCCCTCCTAGCAGCTCTTTCTCCCTCTTTCCCTCCCCAAAGATCCTCCCTGAGGCAAAGGAAGGGCTCTGCTGAATGCCGGAAGGTCCACTTCGGTGAATTGGGCAATGAGCGAACCTGGGAGCATCGGGAGGCTGAAGCACTCACAAGTTTCCAAGAAACAAATTGAAATGTTTATGCTTGGAAATGTTTATTTTTTTACTATTTTATTGATTTTTCTAGTGTTGCCCCCCGGAACTGTTTATAACAGCTTCATGACATCCATAGTTATTTGGAAGCAAGTTTCACTCAGGGTGAAATTTCACAACGGTCTGGAGAACAAGCCCTATGAGGAGCGGCTTGAAGAGCTGGGTATGTTTAGCCTGAAGAAGAGAAGGCTGAGAGAAGACATGATAGCCATGTATAAGTATGTGAGAGGACGTCATATATATGTTGTGTTCATCGAAACAGGCCCAAGTTTTACACTGAGTGTATAAACACATTAAAAAAATATTAACTATGTGTATTACTGTGTTAGAGTGTCATTTTGTGTCATTTTGGTTGGTGGTGTGCCCCAGGATTTTGTAAACGTAAAAAGTGTGCTGCGGCTCAAAAAAGGTTGAAAAACACTGGTCTACAGGATTCAAGGATACGTAATGAAAAGACAAAACTTTCCAAAGCTATTTGTCAATCATAATTCCTAAATGGAACCTCCATTGAGAGAAGTACATTAGTTCCTGGGGAAAACCCTCATATCCATGCAGGCTACCTTTTGTCTCATTCAGCATGTCACATTCCTCTAGGCTAAATGAAGTCTATGAAACTTACCAAAAAGCAGGAAGAATCCGACAGCCAGCCACTGAATGGGTCTCATTATGAAGATGAATACACTTCCTTTCCCTGCAAGGAGCAAGTGTCTCTACTGAGTTCCTGCAACTGGCCTTCAAATAGCAGTGAGGAAGTTTTGTGGTTTCTTAGTTTCAGAGATGACAGACTGAAGAAATACTGTTTCTCAGAAACACACAAGAAGCCAAAGGTGTAAGATTCTGTGAAATCCTACGTAGACAGATAGAGGCGCTGAGTTCTTAATCCCGTGATTTCAGTGGGCCTCACCACCAAATCACATCCTATATATTCCAGCTTGATAATAAGTGTGACGGTGCGGTGAGCACCACCTGCATAGAAAATCTTGAGTTCTTAAAGGTTTGCATTGTTAAAGTGTGTTTTTACAGCCTGCACAGTTTGCAAGAGGTTTAGTTGCACTGATTGGTCCTTAGCACCTGCCAATCACCATTAGCAGAGCCCAATTGAGTTTGTTCCACCCCCTTTTTCCAGGGATCTGGGGAACAAGCTACTTTAAATTCTGTAGATTCCTGTAGGACTAAAGGTTCGCCAAAGACCAGGCCATTGATTTCAGGCCATCCTTCAATACCCCCTCAAAACTCAGTAAGGCTGGTATGTGCCTACTAACCAGTCGTCTGGCCTCAAGAGGAAGACGCTTCAAGCTTGGATCTAGGCCATTGGTCAGGACCCATCCTTTTCACTTAGTTTTGGGAAAACCAAAGTGCCTGATTTCTCATGTAATGGACAATAAAGCATTTCAGTTAACCAAAGTGTTTAGTTTGGTCCTTAGAGCCCTGAGCCTTTAAAGGGAGGCAAAAAAGTAATCCCCCAAGATAGATAGACCATGTCCTTGCCCTTTCACAAGACATTGATAGCCCAGGAGCAACGGCACAATAAGTAAGCTGTCCCTGAAGTGGTTATATTGTCTCACAAGTCTCCATCTCACCTCCATTATATACTATGCACGATAAAGAGGTGAGGTTTTTTTCCCCTTCTTAGTTAGAGGCCTCCTCATATAACTTGTGAGGTAGCATTTTATTTGTATTGAAAGCTAAACAAGGTGAGCCTGTTTAGTTCTTGGATGAAAGACTGCCCAAACTACCAAGTGCAATACATTGACCACTAAACTGTTTTTTTTTTAAACTGGCTTTACCCTCTACTTTGGCTGAACATTTACATGAATTCCAGGTTTCTGTGTGGGCCATCCCAATAGGTGGCTTTGCATTGGAACATCTCTCATAGAATCATAGAGTTGGAAGCGATATAATTCTTTGAGGGTGTAAATAAACACATAGATAAAGGGGACCCAGTCGATATTGTTTACCTTGACTTTCAAAAGGCTTTTGACAAAGTCCCTCACCAAAGGCTCCTAAATAAGCTCTTCAGCCATGGAATCAGGGGACAGGTCTTGTCCTGGATTGGAACCTGGCTAAACTGTAGGAAACAAAGGGTGGTAATAAATGGACACTTCTCTGGATGGAAAGAGGTGAGAAGTGGCATACCCCAAGGTTCAGTTTTAGGACCGTTACTTTTTAATTTATTCATTAATGATTTGGATGTAGAAGTAAATTGTGAGGTAGCAAAGTTTGCAGATGACACTAAACTGTTCAGAGTAGTTAAAAATGAAACTGACTGTAAAGAGCTCCAGAAAGATCTCTCGAAATTGAGTGAATGGGCAACAAAGTGGCAAATGCATTTTAATCTAAACAAGTGTAAAGTCATGCACATCGGGGCAAAGAACCCCAACCAAATACACTTATCAATTGATGGGATCAAAGCTTTCTGAGACAAACCAGGAAAGGGATCTTGGGGTTTTGGTGGACAGCTCAATGAAGATGTCAACCCAGTGTGCAGCAGCAGCGAAAAAAGCTAATTCTATGCTTGGCATGATCAGAAAGGGAATCGAAAATAGGTCGGCAAATGTTGTATTGCCTCTCTACAAATCTATGGTGAGGCCACATCTGGAGTACTGTGTACAATTCTGGTCACCGCACCTCAAGAAGGATATAACGGAACTGGAAAAGGTACAAAGAAGGGCAACAAAAATGATCCAAGGGATGGAGCAGCTCCCTTATGAAATCAGGTTGCAACGCCTTGGTCTTTTCAGCCTTGAAAGACGGCGTTTAAGAGGTGACTTGATCGAAGTGTATAAAATCATGCATGGGATAGAAAAGGTGAATAAAGAAAAAATATTTTCTCTGTCACACAACACTAGGACTAGGGGGCACTCCCTAAAGCTCCAAGGTAGGAAAGTTAGGAGTAATAAAGGGAAATATTTCTTCACCCAGAGGGTCATTGGGTTATGGAACTCACTTCCAGAGGAGGTTGAGACAGCCGTCAGCCTGGACAGCTTCAAGGCAGGATTAGACAGATTCATGGATACCAAGATAATCAGTAGTTACTGAAATGGACATCCAAGTGCCACCTCTGTGTTGATGGAGGCAGGCAGGATTTCCCCGGGTACTGGTTGTGGGGGTCGGGAGCAGGTCAGGGTTTTGCCCTCCTTTCTGCTAGAGATCCCCGTGTACAACTAGTGGGCCACTGTGTGACACAGAATGCTGGACTAGATGGGCTGAGGCCCGATTCAGCATGGCTCTTCTTATGTACTTATGTTCTTATGTTCTTATGACCTCATGGGCCATCCAGTCCAACTCCCTGCCAAGAAGCAGGACAATCGCGTTCAAAGCACCCCCAACAGATGGCCATCCAGCCTTTGTTTAAAAGCCTCCAAAGAAGAAGCCTCCATCACACTCCAAGGCAGAGAGTTCCACTGCTGAGCAACTCTCACAGTTAGGAAATTAGAACATAAGAAGAGCCATGCTGAATCGGACCTCAGCCCATCTAGTCCAGCATTCTGTATCACACAGTGGCCCACCAGTTGTACACGGGGATCTCGAGCAGAAGGGAGGGCAAAACCCTGACCTGCTCCCGACCCCCCACAACCAGTACCCAGGGAAATCCTGCCTACCTCAACCAACTCCGAGGTGGCACTTGAATGTCCTTCTTCCTAATGTTCAGGTGGAATCTCCTTTCCTGTAGTTTGAAGCCATTGCTCCGCCTCCTAGTCTCCAGGGCAGCAGAAAACAAGCGTGCTCCCTCCTTTCCACTCTACCTGCTTCTGCATCATCATCAACAACAAATATTTTCCCTCAGAGGTTAAAGGAGGCATGAGGCCATTTTCTTGACATTTTGGGGCCAGAACAATCATTTTATAATAACAGGAAGTAACTAGATGTCATTTCCTATTCATTTCCTGTTTCAATAAAGGCTCTTCCTGGATCTAAATTGGCCTGAGGGGGTACAAAATGTGATGGAAATACACTCTTCATTCTAGTAGACATTTGGGGAGGGGGTGTTACATTTGGAGAATTTTCCCGAAATTGTTTTTGACTCCTGGGTGACCCAAAGAGCCTCCACATGTGGTGGAAATGCACTCAAACTCTCTTCTCCATTAGGCTGCATTTGAGGAAATTCTGCAGCAAATGTGAAAGGAAGAATTCATTTCCTGCTCACTTATTTATTTTTATTTATTTACAGTCTTTTTACCCCACCGTTCTCAACACCCCCCCCCCCCCTAGGGGGGGGGGGACGGGACTCAGAGCAGCTAACAAAGACAGTGATGCAATGCCTAATACACAAAATCACCATAAACATACAAAACTGAAAACAGAGCAATTAATTAAAAACAAAATCCAACAATCAATTAAAATAACAATTAAAACAATGTTCAATCCACACATCCAATTGCTAAAGCATTTCCTGTCCAATTTGACCCCTTGGGACCCTAATGGTCGCGAAAAAAGCCATAGCCCTCACTTTGCATACTCTTGTTGTAGAGAAAATAACTGCAAATTGCTTTGACAATACATGGATTCTTAATGGAAAATAGAAGAACCCACCCTGTAGAATCTATTACCTCATTAGAGTCCATGCCGCCGAAATAGGATTTTGATTCAATTAACTTTTATGGCCATGCCTGATAGGTTCCTCAACTGCCTCCCCACTTGATAAACCTTTGGAGACTCCTTTGCTGAAGGAACATGGTAGTGTCGAACAAGAAAGCTCCATGAGTATTTTGTATTAACCCCCCAAAATGTTAATGCAAAAAGCTATTCCCACAGGCAAGACTGGATTTTTTAAAAATGTTCATTCTTTATGTTCATTGGAAATTTGCAAGAAAGGAACCTAGGCTGTTATGAGTATAGCAACACCTGGTTTTTTGAATTGTGGTGGCAGGATTGAACAGCAATTATGGAAAGTCATGTTATAATTCCCTAGGATGGATGCTGCGTTCTCATTAGTTTAATAGGCAGATACACAATGCTACAGACTGCACCCCTTTCTCTGGAGCAATTTCCTGTCACCTTTAATTGCATCTGGTTCCGAGTTGCACTTACTGGCTCTGAAATGAATATACTAAAAGGCATGGAAAGGGATGAGTGGATTTAAGAGCTATTACACCTCCTTCTTGAGTTATCCCATCTTCAGATAAATTGCACAAGAGGGTTTGGATTAGATGGATTGATGAAAGAAACATTGTCTTAGAGGAAGGTGAATACCATTATAACAGACTGGTGCTGAATAATTCCACACTGCCATATAAATAATTTTGTTATTTAAATAACATGAAACTGGAGCACAGCTTGTAAACCAAGCCCCATTTTCTGGACTGTGTTAAAATTAAAAGGAACATATTTCCATCCAATGAACAAAAACAAATACTAGTGATTTTATAAATTAATCTAGCTAGTAATACTAGTGATTTTATAAATCAATCTAGCTAGATGTTTCCTGCTCCTTGAAAACTAAAATTCCGGTTCGATGGGTTACCTTGTTTTTTATTCATGACATTTTATCACTCTTCTTTGAAGAAGTTTGCTAGGCTCCTGAATCATCTTCCGTTTTAACTTTTACTGCTGACAGGTAAAATAGATTAAGGTTCAAGATTACCAAATGAGTTTCAAAGTTAGAGAAAGTTCAAATTCTGGTGCCCCATGTCTTACTGTTTGCACCCAGGCATGGGGATGGTAGTCAAGTGATCCTCCAGTTGCTCCTGATCTGCAGCTCTCATCAGACATTGCCAGCATTAGCTGTCACATGTCCTGTGAGTTGCATCCGGATTACCTTCAAAGTGTTAGTCCTTTTAAGGCCTTAAATGATTGCCTCATCCCATATTATCCCATGGGATCTGCTCTGAAGAGCAGAAGCACGTTTCAACACCATACCAGCTCCAGTTCTCTATTTGACATTCGAAAGAGCCTCCTTCCAGGAGCCTGAAACCTTGTTGTTTTGGCATTTGAGAAAGAACCCTCCGATTTTTAATGGGATATTTTAATTGTGGTTAAGACTACTGTAAACGAATAAATAAATAAATAAATAAATGATGTTTACATGCCCTATGGCCTTAAGCCCTTTTTTTTGTCAGTTTCTGGAGGGTCAGTCTCGACAGCCTCTTTGTATTTGAAGCCTCCATCACTCTGCCCATTTAAGAATTCCCCCAGGGGCAGAGCCTCAGACAAGACATCTCTAGTTCTTGGAAGAGTCAGTCTTTTCGCTGGAATCTCGCTATATTCAAGTCCAGCTGTATTCAAGTTTATGGGGGCACTGTCAGAGCTTCCTCCAGGGCTGTAATCAAGTCTAGTCGGAGCTATATTCAAGTCCAGTCGGGGCTGTATTCAAGTTCAGTTGGAGCTGTATTTAAGTCTAGTCAGAGCTATATTCAAGTCCAATCAGAGCTATATTCAAGTCCAGTTGGGGCTGTATTCAAATTCAGTTGAGGCTGTATTCAAGTCTAGTCAGAGCTGTATTCAAGTCCAATCAGGACTATATTCAAGTCCAGTCAGGGCTGTATTCAAGTTCTGTTGGGGCTGTATTCAAGTCTAGTCGGAGCTATATTCAAGTCCAGTCAGGGCTGTATTCCCAGTCAGGGCTGTATTCAAGTTCATCCCAAGTCTAGTTGGAGCTGTATTCAAGTCCAGTTGAAGCTGTATTCAAGTTCATTCTGATCTTTATGCAAGTCCAATCAGAGTTCAATTTTGAGGCCCTCTTAGAAATAGTTGAACTGAACTATGTTTTAGAATCCCAAAATGATTCATTGATATCAAATGGGGGGGGGATTTTTTTTTGACCAGTAAAAGAAAGGACTTTTACAAAAATTCCAAAAATTTCTGAAATGTAACTTAATTACATTCGAACCCTTCAGTAGTTCTAAAGTAGGCGAGAGCCTGCAAGGACTGATTGTTTTAAACAGGCAGGGGCCTCAATGGTTTGCAACATTTGCCACCTGTGTTGTTTCTTGTGCTAGGGAGATATAATGTGATTATTTATATTATTATTTTAGCTGTGTTAATATTATTAAAGGACAGGGTTCCTTTGCAAGCCACACATATAATGCATTAATATATTATTATTATTAATAATTATTAAATAAATGCCTAGGCCTACCTCTGGTGAAGGCCTTGCTAATCTGTAGAGTTCTCCTCACTCCATCTTTTTTCCCCATTCAGTTTTACCATAGCAGTCTAGGACCTCTTGCATTTGAACTCTATGGCTTTTTTTGATTCAGGGAGAGCCTCTTCCTTCTTCTTGGAAGAGTGCTTTTCATGACTCCTGCTGCCCTTCTCTCAGCAAGTTCTTATGTCCTCCTATTCAAGTCCATTCGGGGCTGTATTAAATCCCTCCCTGGGTGTGTTCAAATCGGAGCTGTTTCATCAGTCCTCCAGCCCCTCTAGGAGTCTAGTCGGAGCTATATTCAAGTCCAGTCCGGCTGTTTTCACTTCCTGGAAGAGGCCTTCCACTCTAATTAGGCTGCAAGCATTCAAGTCCAATCAGATTTCACTGTCCAGTTATGTCTGCAAAGCTATTTTGGAGGGGAAATTTTCCTGTTGGGGACATCAGGAAATATTTAATAATCTAGGGCTGTAAATTTTGGGGCTGTATTCAAGTGTCAGGGTAAAAGAAAGTCCACTCAGGGCTGATTGGCCTTGCTGATCCGTATAAACTTGAAAGGCCCATTGAAGCGAATCACTTACGATTTCTTTTAATTTCCGTTTCATTTTTCTCATGCCTACTGAACACCATACAAGAAAAAGACAATAAGAAGAAATAAACATTCAAGAATCTCCGTCCGGCTAGAACTGTGTCTATCTCTCAAAGACTTTACCTCTCCTCATAAAGATTTTGTAGTGAGACTCGGGTGAAAAGAAAAGAAAATTCTTAGCTGTTAACAAATTATTGTTTGATTCAACTATATAGTCTCAAATCTGTTGCCTGTGCAGCCAGTTCACCTTCCAAGTAGTTAAGATAGTGTGGGGGCAGAACAGTACCTATAGTCATAAGCATAGCCACTCCAATTGAAACTTTACATTCTATGTGGAACCTTTTGCTGACTTCATTCATTTTAAGATTAGCTGGAATCTTCCAATGAAACATCAGAGAAGACTTGGTGGCCAAAGAGCCCATGCAGGTCATTTGCATTGCTTATAAATCACCATAACTAGTACAATGTGGAATTACTGTGGGTGCTTGTGAAGTGCGGGGTTTCCTCTTTTCTCCTAGCTTAAAATGTTGGCACATCCACTGCATTACATCAGTACTACTGAATGATCTTCATAGAAATAAAGTTGATGGAGAACTTGTGTGTACATATGAAGGAGATCCCTACAATTTCACATGCTGTGTCTATACATGTTACTCTCTTGGCTTTTCTTCGCGAATGAAGATTCAGGAAGGACTCATCCCACGCTTTCTACAAGTGCGTTGATGACTTAAAAAGGCCAATCCGAGATAGGCAAGTCCGGTTGCAGAAAGCACAGCAGAAAGTCTCCTTGGGTGATGTTGTTTCCAGGTTGCAGTTCTTTCTGCATTGTTGTTTCGCCTGTACATGTAATGTTATCAGAAATAGGATCTCACTAGCCAATGCACCGTTTTAAAAAAGGTTTTTGGAAAGCCATGTTAATAGATGAGTCCTTGCAAATTAATCTATGGTCTCATTGGTATAGATGACTTTTACTTATTCCATTAACAATAAATGTGTATCTCCTAAGTTTGAGAACTTTCATATGTGTGTACAGTTTACATCTACAGTATGCATGACAATAAGAAGTCTATGATATCTTATCTTGAGTGCACTCAGATACTCCTTAGTTATTCCATTAAGAAAGGTGATTCTGATTAGGATGTATCTATTCCATGTTTGCCCCCAGAGCAAAAAAAATATTTGCAATGACCAAAACTTCTATGCCCCGGTGATGGGTTCTGACCTAGTCGTCTTTCATCAGTCTTAATAGCTGCCTGAGTTTTGAATTCGACTCTTCAAATATATAATGGAATTCTGTACTTTCAGTGGAAAGACTATAACAAATAATCTTGCATGACAGAATCAGGTGTTTGTACAGTGCTTCAGGGACAAGAACAAATGACATTTTTCTTTGCACATGACTGTACAAAACCAAAATCACATTTATATCATCCATATTCTTGAGATGCCACAATACTAGCTATGGTCATTTATAATGCCTTCTTTTTCAAAATCTCTATTATTGTTATTTCTCATATGTCTTTGTAGGACTACTACAAATTTTGTTGTTACCATTGTTGGAGGTACAGGAGGAGGAAGGTGGTTTTACCTATTTTTAAAACTTTCTGGCCTTAAATATCTCTCTGGTGATATTGCGCCCCCACGGGGCTTGTATTATATCTGTATTGTGTACCTGGTTTGGCCTTTACCTGCATGACCTTTGTTCCATTGTTCTGCCATGTGGACATTTATGGGAGAAGCTGTGTCTTGGCTCCATACCTGACATCACCGTCCTTAACTCCTCCTCTTCTGGAGTTTACCTGAGAGGCAGGACTTCCTCTCTGGCCACATTCCAGAAGAGCACATGGACACAGCAAGGTGAAATCTAAGCCATTGCGGCGACAAAGCATCTTAGTTCACTGCTACAAAGCCAGCCTATGCTTTCAGCCAAAGTTTACAGGGACAAAGGAAGGTCAGCCTTCGCACAAAGCCTGTAGATTTTGGGGATCCAGAGGACTTTGCGAGCCGAGGAACCATTTGAAGGCAACAGGAACCTGGAATCAAAGAAAGCACCATCACTCTGGAAACAAGAGGCAAGTGATCGCCCCCTTTTTCAAGGACCCCTTTCGCAACCACCAGCATTTTTACTTGTTGTCATTCAATAAATCTTGGTTTGATTCACTATTTTGAGTCTAACACTCATTATTAAAGATATTTCAGGTCTCCCTGTAAATGGGATGGCTTTTCTCTACCTTCAGGGCCCATAGCTTGCATGTCCATCCTTTTAAAGCCAGGCCCTGAAGGCAGAAGAGGTGAAGCTGAGTGCTGCCCACCAATTCTAAAATGGATGTGGAGTATTAGAAACCTTATTTATTTATTATTTACTTCATTTATTCTGCCATTCTCACCCCGCAGGGGACTCAGGGCGGATCACAATGAACATATACAGGCAAGCATTCAATATTGACACATAACACAAGATAGACAGAGGCAGTTTTTTAACATCTGACCACCAGGGGGAGCTGTCACACTCCTTCATTCCTCAGCATCCTTCATTCCTCAGCGTGCTTCCTGGAGATCTTTTATGGCCGCGTAAATCAGTTACATTTAGCCTCCCCACTTAAGTGGTACCTTAAATTTCCTACTTGACAGATGCAACTGTCTTTCAGGTTGCAAAGGTCAACAACAGGCTACACAATAGGTCGAGAGCCCACCTCGACCCAGGCAGGCCTCGAACTCATGACCTTCTGGTCAGTAGAGATCTTATGCAGCTGACACCCAGCCAGCTGCACCACATTCCCGGTGCAGAAGCCATAGAAAATGGTGACAAATGGAGGCTTATCTGGCTTAATCAGCCGAGATAGAATGTATGTGTATATTTAACCCCACACTGGAAACTGATAAAGTCTTAAATGTTTTGGCAATAGGGTGCTGTCTTGTACTAAGGTCAGAAAAAACTGGAAACCTACCTAAGCACAGAAGACAGCTCCCACCAGCAGACTGAGGGCCCTTCTACACAGCCCTATATCCCAGAATATCAAGGCAGAAAATCCCACAACATCTGCTTTGAACTGGGTTATCTGAGTCCACACTGCCATATATCCCACTTCAAAGCAGAAAATGTGGGATTTTCTGCCTTGATATTCTGGGATATAGGAATGTTTGGAAGGACCCTGAGAGAAAAAGGGGAAGGCCAGACTGAGTGGAGAATGGGTTACTTGTTGCTTGTTGTTGTTGTCATTGTTCTAGATGAGTTCTATGTGTCTTCTGGTGAAAACAGAATGTTTGTGTGTCCATGTGAATGGGATTCTGCCTGGTGTGAATAGATTCCCCCCAGCTATTTGGCACTCTTCACTTGATTCAAATTCCTTCACTATGCAATGTTGCATGTTGGTGGAACAAAAGGGGAACCTTAAAGCAATATTTATGTAAGGCTTTGTGAGCCCTTGTCATTTATCTAATTATTCATTCATTCATTCATTCATTCAGTTTTGTATGCCGTCCTTCCCCAAGGGCTCAGGACGGCTTACAGATAATATAAAATCACACTTTAAAACAACAGAAAGAATTAAACTCTTAACTAAAACCTATAAAACTGTTTACAGCTGATTAACCACATCAGACCCCGAAAGCCTGCTGGAATAAAAATGTATATCACGCTCTGCGGAACTTTGTTAGACATCTCAAAGTTCGCACATCTTCTGGCAGAGCACTACAAAGAGTTGGAGCTATGATCGTAAAGGCTCGCCATCTTGTCGATGTCAGCCAATATGAATGGCAGCTAGGGATCATCCAAAATTTTTCATCAGTAGAACGGAGTGACCTCTGGGGTTGATATGGGGTGAGACAGTCCCTCAAGTATGTCGGGCCCTGACCATATAAGGTCTTGAAGGTAATAACCAGCACTTTGAAGGAGACCCGTTGCTCCACTGGTAGCCAATGCAACTGCTGCAAAATTGGTGTTATGTGGGCTCTCACTGGCATACTGGTGAGAAGCCTAGCAGCTGCATTTTGCACCAGCTTGAGCCTCCGGATCGCTGACATAGGTAGGTCATGATCAATGTATGCAATGTAAAGAGGTAAATTGTAAGTGCTGTCTGAACATATGTTATCCTTAAAATCTAATACTTATTGTTGAATAAATACCAGTATATATAGTTTGGAGTTTTATACTATGTTGTTTCTCACTTTTCTGAGTAGATGTGCAGGTGGGTGTTTTGTGGGATACTAGAATGACTAAACTTGCAGCTAAATTGTAAAGATTGTTTTTTGTTGCGGCTGTAAGGATACTGATATCATCATTACCATGAATACGATCAACCCCTTCTTCCTCCCACACATTTTTCAGGTCCTCTGTACCATTTTTTTTTGGCAATGAGTTGCAATTAATTGTTGAATTTGCTATCACTTTTGGATCTGCCCTCACACAAATAGCATGATGTGTGATATTGGTATGGAGAAACTCTCCATAATGTTGTTGTTGCAGATTCATCAAAACCATGGAAATCGACAAGCATGTGGACGATTTCAACGGAAAGGAGGAAAACATGAAAATGAACAAAATCTGGCTACCAGTATTAAAAACCCTCTAAAATCAGGACAGTAAATAAAGAGCACTCATTAAGCAGGGGAATTCCAGAGAAGAATCAATCAGGACCAGCTAATACCTCCCAACAAAGGAGGAAGCAGCTAGGCTTTGAAGCTGCAAGGCCATTAAATGCTACTCAAGGTGGCCAATTGCAACACTCACACCTGCCTCAATCAGACAAGAGTTCTTTTTCCCACCATGGACATTCCACAGATATATAAACCTCCCTTGCCTAGTTTCCAACAGACCTCACAACCAGGACCATAGCCCGTGTGTGTGTGTGTGTGTGTGTGTGTGTGAAATGTGTCAGGTTAAACAATAAACCTGGTTTACTCATAACTTGGTTAACCAGTTAAAATTCTTGAGTAAATCAGTTTTCGTGGGGAGGGGGTAGAACCCTTAACACACACACAAACCCTCCCAGGCTACTGCTCTGTTCGCAACCTCTGAGGATGCTTGCCATAGTTGTGGGTAAAGCATCAGAAGAGAATGCTTCTGGAACATGGCCATATTACAGCCCAGAAAACTCACCACAGCAACCTAGTGATTCCAGCCATGAAAGCCTTCAACAACGTGAAGTTTAGATTCATTGGAACTTCGGACGGTTCATCTCAGAAAGCTAATGACTCCAGATGGTTTTCTGGAGGTTCTTCGGGGGGGGGGGGGAATTTGGTCATGTCGGGAGTGACTTGAGAAACTGCAAGTTGCTTCTGGTGTGAGAGAATTGGCCATCTGCAAGGACGTTGCCCAGGGAACACCCAGATGTTTTGATGTTTTATCATCCTTGTGGGAGGCTTCTCTCATGTCCCCACATGAGGAGCTGGAGCTGATAGAGGGAGCTCATCCGCGCTGTCTCCGGATTCAAACCTGTGATCTGTTGGTCTTCAGTCCTGTCAGCACAGGGGTTTAACCCACTGTGCCACCGGGGGCTCCTTTGCCTCTGCAGGAATGCTGTTGAACTCTGGGATGAGAAAATGACCAGCATGGCGACAGTTAAAACCTGGCTTTTTGAGCAGGCTTTCGCTAATGTAGCATGATCCAGTAAATATGAAATTATTGAACGTCCTGATGATGCAAATGGATAATGACTTTGGTAAGGAGATGTTTCTGATAATGTTTTGTGGCTTTGTTCTGTTTTTATACTACATGCTAAATGTTTTAATAGTATTTATGACTGTTTTAATTGTCTTTTAATTGTTGTGGCATCAAATTTTTGCTGATTGTGAACCGCCTTGAGTTGCCTCTGGGCTGAGAAAGGCGGTATACAAATATGATAAAAAAATAAATAAATAAATTTGAGAGCTCTCTTCACATGGAATAGAGCTAAACTTGGCCCTAGTTTAACTAGAGAGCTGCAAATGATCCCATTTTTGGAACTACTCCAAGGTTCCAATCACCCTAACACAATGTGAGTATGGGGGATGTGTGGTACTCTTGACACTGGACTGCTATTCTGATTAGCCCTAGACCAGCCAACAGCTGATGGTGGAGTGCCCTCGCATGGAGGAAGGTCTCCGGGAAATCTCGGAGATTCTGGGCTGCCCTGGGGAATCTCATGGTCGGCGACGCTGCCTTTCGCTGGCAGAATGCCAGGCACTGGAAAAGGCACCCAAGATGATGGATGGCCTTGAAGATGCCATAGGAGAGCAAGCGTCTTCGTCACCTCTACAATCGAGCCGGAAGTGGCGCCGCCGAAGCTGGACGATGAAGAGAGCAGCTTCCTGCCCCCTTGCTGGGAACCCAGATGTTCCTCCCCCCCAAAGGGAGGGAATACAAGGGGATGCCCAGATGCCACCGAAGCCTGGTGCTTCGGATCAAAGCGGCCTAATCCGAGAGAGCAGCTGCCAAAGATACTTACAAGAACAACAAGCTGGAGAAGTGGGAAAAGCCGCTCCTCGGCCACAGGACACCCAGGGTGGACGAAGGAGAGAGAGAAGCAGGACTCAGTCAAGCTCATGCTCCAGAGAGCCTGAAGCCCTTGTTATGGGCAAAGATGCCGTGATGGGAAATGGTAGACCCCCGAGGTGTAGGCCTCAGAGAATTTAAGTCCAGAACTTTTTGGGGGTAGGTTTCGGTAGCTGAAGAAGATCTGCAGCAGCAGCCCCCTCCCAAAAATTGGAATATGGTCTCCTGGGTGGTCCCTCCTTTGTGAATGGGGAGGAGAGAGGGCCCTCTAAAGCTGTCAAGGACTGGGACTCAAATGCTCGACCTAGGGTCGTAAGGGAGAGAGCATCTCCCCAGTTCACCCTTACAAGTGACTCAAACTATGCGAAGGTGGAGAAAAGAGTGCCCTCCAAAGTTACTGGTGATAGGAACTCTCCTAAAGACTCTACTGGAGACTCTATTTTTGGGCCTGTCAGGCAGTCACAACGCCTCCAATGCTGGCTGGGTGAGCCAGCTTTTACGCCGGCCCCACACCATCCAGTTGGCCCTGTCCATGACCACACTCCATAGGGTTTTATTCTGCCCCTCTCTCTAGGGACCAGGTGAACCCTGGTATCTAGTAGATGACTCCTATAGTTTGTTTTGTTATTGTTTGTCATGTGCAGAGATGTTTACTGTTAACTGTATTATTCTGTTGTAAACTTCCACCCAGCCTCAGCCCCCCCAACCAAACTCAGCCGAATCAAAATCCTGGCTACGGCCCTGAGTGGCGGTATATAAACTCGAATAATAAATAAATAAATAAATATAGCCAATGGTGAGAGGTAATGAGAATTGTTATTTTGCTTCATTTGGATTGCTAGAATGCTCCTTGTTCTTTTTTCTGTATATCAGATTATTTTATGTTACTAAATTAATGTGATGGGAAGAAATTGGGGGACTGGACAAGAAGGAAAGGACACCCATGTATTTAAATCACTTCTTAGAAGAGATGCTGGCAGAAGTTATTTGTCCTGGAGGGATATGAAAAGCTACAGTGGCAATATTTCATCTATACAACTATTAAGGGATAGGAGCCCTGCTCTTTTTCTTTTTCCTGCTCATCTGGGATCACAGGAGGAAATAGGAGAACAAATGAGAAATGCAGAACAGAAATTAAACAGCCATACAAAGAGCATAGCACTAAATCAAAACAGCCTCCCAGGGGTCATTTTTAATGTGCCCCAGTATTGCTTATTTGAGCTTTGGTTTCTTCTGTTTCTCCCCATAGTATAACTAACTAGTGATAAATTACAAGTACTACTCTAGCGCCCTCTAGGGGTAAAAGAGCTTAGTCTATATTTCCTGGAGGGCAGCCTTGATCAGTATTGCAGCCATGAACAATGAGCACTTAACATTTAAGCTCTGAGAAGTTTGTAATAAAGCAGATTGACTGTTGAAAGGTTTCTTAGACCTTTCAGTAAAAACAACCAGCTTGTCATTCTGAATTGGAAGCTGTATGAGAATATCGCTCAACTGGGACTGGTAGATTCCCTATCAGTTTCTTCCACCTGAGAAGCCAGATTATGAATTCGAGGGAGATGAATCCAAGAACCTACAGGAGGTCAACGCGGCTCTGCCCTCACTTAAAACTATCTCTGATCATTTCCAGTTAATGCAGAGCCTTTTTGGAAGGGGTCTTTACACTTTGCCCTTTTTAAAAACGTGACATTTATTTATAGCGAGGTTTTAAAAAAATAATCGGTGTATTTAAAATCTGTTTTATGATTGAAGTATACTTAAAACTGCAAGGATCCATATCTAATTACCCCAAAAGAGTTTATAGGGCCTCATATCTCCTGACTCCCTCTCCGGAAATTCAGAAATTTTACAGCAGTTCCTTAGTGAGGTTCCAGACAGGCTATTATCCTTGGAGCATCCGCGTTTAAAAATGTGAATGCTCCCTGGGGCGCAATTACACACACCCCAGAAAGCATGCACTTTCTAGGGTGGGTGTCCACAAGTTCTGCTGGAACTTTCCAGGAGAACACCTGGATGCTCTTACCCCCTCCCCAAATGTCCGCAAAAGCCCCTTTAAAAAGAAAAGTACTTACCTGGTCTCCATTAGAGAGATGCCACAGCTCTTCTGAAACATAGAAAATTTCCTCCTCCCCCCCATTCTCCTGGCATAGCACTTCAGTGTGCCAGGAGAGTTGTGACAGCGCTCCAATGGAGGCTGGGTAAGTACTTTTCTCTTTTAAATGGCTTTTCGGGGTCTTTTGAGGAGGGGATTGGTATTCTCACAGTATTCTGGACTAATTTAGCCCCGAAAACTCTGGGAATACTGTCTGGACTGCAGTCCAGACACCGGAAGTAGTGGGTTTATCTCGCACCTTCCAAGAAGGTGCAGAATAAACCCACAACCAAATTACTTTACCACAAACCAGGGTTTTCCTGGTTTCATAGAATCATAGAATCATAGAGTTGGAAGAGACATCGTGGGCCATCCAGTCCAACCTCCGGCCAAAAAGCAGGACAATTGCGCCCCTGACAGATCCAGCCTCTGTTTAAAAGCCTCCAAAGAAGGAGCCTCCACCACATTCCAGGACAGATATTTCCACTGCTGAACAGCTCTCACAGTCAGGAAGTTCTTCCTCATGTTCAGGTGGAATTTCCTTTCGTTGCTCCATGCCCTAGTCTACAGGGCATCAGAATACAAGCTTGCTCCCTCCTCCCTATGACTTCCCCTCACATATTTATACATGGCTATCATGTCTCCTTTCAGCCTCCTCTTCTTCAGGCTAAACGTGCCCTGCACCTTAAGCTGCTCCTCATAGGGCTTGTTCTCCAGACCTTTGATCATTTTAGTCATCCTCCTCTGGACACATTCCAGCTTGTCAACATCTCCCTTCGATTGTGGTGTCCAAAATTGGACACAGTATTCCAGGTGTGGTCTAACCAAGGCAGAATACAGGAGTAGCATGATTTCCCTGGATCTAGACACTATACTCCTATTGATGCAGGCCAAAATCCCATTGGCTTTTTTTTGCCACTGCATGACATTGTTGGCTCATGTTTAACTTGTTGTCCATGAGGACTCCAAGATCTTTGTGGTGTATTAATTCGGGTTTGTCCAGGACGTCATTTTTCTAGATGCACTCATTCTTTTCTTGCTTCAGGAATGTTAGCACTGGTGTCCTGGAGAACCCTCTCTGGATTTCTATGCCTTTACGTGTGTGTGTGTGTGTGTGTCCCAATAAATAATGCCAGTTTCTATTTTTGTTTCTAAAAAGTGACCCCTAACACATTTTCCTATTTTGAGTCTTTCATCATGATGTTCTGATGAGTGATGATAGCCTTTTCTTTTGCTTCCAAACTTCCTGTTTGGAAGTGATTTTGAGGGGGGGGGGGCAACACTTGGAGCTGAGCATTGCAACTTGGATGACAACCAAAAACACTCTTTGTCACAGTTTGAGGCATACAGCATGATAAGTTATAGCTGTCACAGACACTTCCTTTAATTACAACAGATACAGGCAAAAGTCCAATTATTCATATCCACAGATTCTTCGTCCACAGATCTTTCATCCAAGGCTATATGATGAACATGGCCAATTTGCTTTAATGCCTGGCCTTCCTCCATATTACCCAAAGTTGAGGGGGTGTGTGTGTGTGTGTTCTGAAGCACCCCAGGAATTTCAGAGCTCAACTACACTTTGAGTATGTGTAAATAGTAGGGCTAGTTCCAATTTAGAACCAGCTGCTGCCATTCTACTTTCCTTCAGTGGAATGTCACTTATTGACACTGTCATGTCCTCAGCTTAGCTATGACCACCGGGTGCAAATTGCTGGTGGTCATCTCACATCACAAGTACTGATGAGCAATGATCACCAGCAATTTTGCACCCAATGGTCAATACTAAACCAAGGACATGACAGTGATGGTAAGGTGGATGTCTTGCAGCACCATACCAGGTTTAGTACTGCTGAGTGATGTGGACTCCTTCACCACTACTAGACTAGTTTGGTGCCACATAATGCACTCACCCTTTATCTGCTGAGCAAGGTTGGAGGGTAGCTGTGTGGACTCCCCTCTCTGGATGAGCTCAAGTGTATGTGGCCGGTGTAGATGGGCTCTTGGTTGCCCTCCTTTGGGTATATTCCAGCATGTTAGTGTTATCTTATTCTCCTTTGAAACCTACAGCAACTCAGAGAAACCTCGTCAGTACTTCTCTCTGGCCAAGCAGGTATGTGAACATTAGAATTAGGTTTTGCCCCAATAATTTTAACAATGACACTTTGTGTAAGTCAGACTGTCACGACAGCAAATTGCTTTTTGGTTAAATAGCTTCGCTTGTCTGTGAAAAGCACACAAAATTCTTTCACATTTCTCAGTTGAAGTAATGTCTCTAGAGCAGGGGTAAGGGAACGTATGGCTCAGGAGTCAGATGTGGCTCTTTTCATGATTGCATCTGGCTCTGCAGAGCAGCCTGGGCCTTGATTTCCCAGCATGCAGCAGGGAGGAGTGACACAAATGCGCCGTGACTGCTGCTTCCGCATCGCCATCGCCGCCTCTTCCTCATCCCTCGCTGTCCCCGGGGGACGCCCAGCTCATTTCCCTCATCGTCGGGCAGCTCAAGAGCCGCTGCTTCTTCGATGCCTTCTGGCGGGACTGCCTCACTGACGTCGACACCAAGGTCCGCCTTGGTCCCGCACCCTCCTCCCCCTTTCTTACTTTTCCCTCTTTTTATTTCATTCTTTTTCCTCCCTCTCTCCCTACCTTCTTTCCTCCCTCCCTCTTCGTTCCTTCCTTCCTCTTCCTTCCTTTCTTTACCCCCTTCACCCTTTCCTTCTCCTTCTCTTCTTCCTTTTCCCTCCCTATCTCCCCTTCCTTCTTGCCTCCATTCTCACTCCCTCTTCCTTCCCCTTCTATTATTTTCCCCCAAGTCTTCCTTTCCTTTTCCTTCCTTTTTTTCACTTCACTTTTTCTCCTTCTTTCTTTTCCCTTCATTATTTTACTTTGTCCTCACTCCCTTTCCTTTCATTCCCCCACCTTTTGCTTTCCTCCCCATTTCCTTCTTTCTTTCCCCCTCCTTGTCTCTCTCCTGCTTTTCTTTTCAACTTTTTCCATAGTTCGTTCTTCTTTTCTTTCTTCCTCTCCCCCTCCCTCCTTTATTTCCTCTGTCTTTCTTTCTTTCTTTCCCCCTTCCTTCTGTCTTCTCTTCCTTCCTAGAGTCCAGAGCATGCCTTTTGCAGAGCCAGGTCTTAAGTGTCCTGTCGGATTCTGCCGGTGGAATCCTTTTCTCATAGTATGTACGTATATACTCACATGTAATTGAATTCAGTCTTAAAATATATTATATATATATTATATGGCTCTCACTGAAATAAATTTCCAAATATTTTGCTTTCATGGCTCTCTGAGTCAAAAAGGTTTCCGACCCCTGCTCTCGAATGTACTGTGTACTGGATTCAGGATCACCTCCCAGCTCAAATCAGTATTCTCGTCATAAGTATTCTCAAAATTTCTAAAATCCTTGAGATCAAGTTGACTTCCACCTGTTCCTTCTCACCTCCTTAGGTTATTGGCATATCCTCTACCTCCTTGTCCTCCCAGAATGATTACAGAAAGAACCTTTTCCAGGATCTGTTGAAGGTACACATGCTCTGTAGCTCACTATCACTGATTGCAGATATATACCAGGTTGAGTATCTTCGATACTGTACCTCGCTTCAATTTGCCATTGCATTGATTTACCATTTTGTGGTCCTGCAGTCATACTTCTGCATATCTTCATAACTCCACCTTCCAATACAACCGCTTTCCCTCAATTTTTTTAATTTCACAATTCCACCGTTTAAAAACAAACAAATAAACAAACAAACAAATAAACAAACAAACAAATAAAGACAAGCGTAACTATAAAATATAAAACCAAAGGAACTGCTTGGGAATAGCAAAGGGCCAGAAATTTTTAAAGGGGGGGAGGCCTTTACCTTATCTGTCACTGTTCAGTGTGTAAAAAGGCATTGAATGTTTGCCTTATATATGTGAACAGGACCACCCGCAATAAGATCTGCAATGTAGGGAAGCCCAGGCTGAATGAGAAGAAGAGTGAAGGAGAAGGAAAAGAAGGGTGCCCCCAAGAATTTGCAGTAGGCGGTGACAGTGCAGCAGCAGCTCCCTCCTCCTCCTCTTCTGCCTCCTCTTCCTCGGAGGAAGAGGCGGAGGAGGAGGGAGTTGCTGCTGCTGCGCTGTCGCTACCTGCTACAATTGCTCAGAGGCACTCTTCTTCTCCTTCACTCTTCTCATCTGGTCTAGGTATCCGGCCTGGGCAGCTACTCCCTCCTCCTCTGCTTCTTCCTCCTCTTCCTTGGAGGCCCCTTGGGAAGCCATTTTTTTCATCTTTGTAAAGTGCTCTTTCTCCTTCCTCTCTTTCCTTGTTAAGTGTTCAGGGTAATTTAAGAAAAGGAACACATTTTCCACAAAAACCCAGGCCATTATTAGGGAAAGTGATATAGCATATTTAGAAAGGTTGATGCCTTTAATCTTGGAACAGCTGCAAAATATTTTTGCTTTTTAACCAGTTATTTCATGCCTGTTAAGGTAGAGGATTGGCTTAAAGACAGTAATGGTTGAGAAATCTTCAGCTACAAGGAACGTCTCTGATCTCGTGTGGATTTAGATTCCCTACACCCCAATACTGACAACCGAATCTTGGCCCATTTTAATTTGGATTTAAGATCTTCTCTTCCTCTTTTACTTTCAACTCGAACATCTGCCAGTTTTCTTTCTTCTTTAATATCAGACTGTCTCCCTTCCTTCTGATGTCTTACATGTGTGATAATCAAGAACTGTTTATGACAGGGACTTTTTAGGTCATATTTGATTCTAGAGTCAATAGAACACATGTATAAATATGAAAGAAAAATGGCGGATAAAGCTTTTTTTTTAAAAAAAGGAAATCATGTATCTCATTTCTAATTTCTTAAAAATAATTAACATCAGATTTATGTTCAATTTCTTTTAACAAAATTCTCTAGGAGAGCTATTCCTCGTATATTTTCTTTTCTCTCTCTTTAAATGACTGCTTCCCTTTTATCCATTGCTGGACTCGCTTCACTAAGCATTAGCATGGTATTAGAAAATGTTGCATAACACAGTTAATTCTTTTCAGTATTGGGATTTGGAAGTGCATTAGCATCTTATTAAGAATCATCTTTAATATGCTTGACTGCCAGATGGTCAAAGCTGAAGGGGAGTCACAGGTAACTGCTCACCTTTCCTCCTGACCTCCTGACATAGCATTATTAGCTATTTTGCTCTGTCAGTTGTCATGAAGGGAGGGGGAATTAAAACTCTTGGTTGAATACTGTTTAACAATAATTCCAGTTTTGCTCTAAAAAGTATTAAAGGCTGGGAAAAGAAGCTGGCTTTTAATATTAAGCTGCTTATTTAGGTCTCTACGTTCTGGAGATACAGCATTTCAAAACTAATTAGATTGACAGAAGCTTGGATCCCTGTAAAGGCTTTCTAGAAGAAGATTTTAGCAGGTGGGAGGGGGAGTTCAGTTGTCATTTAACAGGCAATACTTAAGAGCTTGGTGAGGCCATACGTTTCTACAAATCTAGAGAAGAGCGGGTTATGGCAATCCCCAAAATAAACACCAACACAGACTAGGACAGTGTTTCTCAACCTTCCGAATGCTGCAGCCCCTTAATACAGTTCCTCATGTTGTGGTGACCCCCAACCATAACACTATTTCTGTTGCTACTCCATAACTGTAAATTTGCTACTGTTATGAATCATGATGTAAATATCTGATATTTACAGAAACAGCGGTGAAACTACTACATATAAGAATCCAGGTGAATCTCTAAGTGGTTGTGTATCTGGTATGGTGTACGCATTCATAAATGTATATATTCACTGGTAATTGTTTTGTATATAGATTGTGGATGCTTATACTTTGCAAATGAGCCTTGAGAAAGGGAAAAAAGATCCCAAAACAGTTTCTGTGTGGCCGCGACATCGGAGCATCCGCCTGCCATCGGCTCTTGTGTTGTATCTGCCTGTACTACGAGGAGACGCTGATTTTGCTCTCTTCGTTGGCGTCCTGGGGATTTCCCCACAGGAGTTTCTACACTCCTGCACCAGGCTTCCGTGTTTGTGTTTGTGATCATACCTCTCCCGTTCGAGAACCCCACACCCATCCCTCGGACTTTTCCCATGTACTTGATCATCTACTTCCAATAACGAACATTGGAACACCACCTATTTGAATGTTCGAACTATTTGCGGACTTTGGATGGGACTAAATAGCTATATATAGAGCATTGTCTCCATTGGATATATATCGGATTTTCTCGAATGCAACTAACTATGAAAACATAAAATATAATTTTGATATCGTCAAACCGTATGTATGATCTCTATTTTGTATCTTACACAGCCACTTAGAGATTCACCTGGATTATTATGTGTAGTAGTTTCACCGCTGTTTCTGTAAGCTTGTTTACCAGCCCGCTTGTGTCTTTGCAAGTAAATATCTGATATGCAGGATGTATTTTCATTCACTGGACCAAATTTGGCATAAAAAACTGATAGGTCCAAATCTGAATACTGGTGGGATTGGGGGGGGGGATTGGTTTTGTCATTTGGGGGTTGAAGTTGTTGGGTTTTATAGTTAACCTACAATCAAAGAGCATTCTGAACTCCATCAACAATGGAATTGAACCAAACTTAGCACACAGAACTCCCATAACCAACAGAAAATAATGGATTTAGTGGACATTGACCTTGAGTTTTAGAGTTGCAGTTCATCTACATCCAGAGAGCACTGTGGATTCAAACAATGATAGATCTGGACCAAAGTTGGCACAAATACTCAATATGCCCAAATGTGAACACTGGTGGGAATTGGGGAACATAAAGCTTGACATTTGAGAATTGTAGTTGCTGGGATTTATAGTTCACCTACAATCAAATAGCATTCTGAATCCCATGAATGAGAGAATTGGGCCAAACTTCGCACACAGAACCCCTATGACCAACAGAAAATACTGTGTGTTCTGATGGTCTTTGGTGACCCCTCTGACACTCTCATGACCCCCAGGTTGAGAAATGCTAGACTAGGATTTTTGGTAACAAAGGATGCTTCCATGTTTATTGAGGCGTTTGTTTACTCCAATCGGCCAAGGTATCTATGCTTCATTAACCCTGGTAAGCTATTTTTCTAATTCATAAGTTTCCAACAGAAATGCTAGATAAATGCTTGAAGCTTCAGGGGCATGTAGAGCAATTTCACACACAACAAACTTGTGTCACCATTTGTTCCTTGAGTTTAGATTGCAAACTCATTATATTGAATTTTGTCAGGAACACAACTTACTTTTTCGACATCCAACTGACACACTTGAAGGGTAGTTTGCATACAAGAAGTCATGTTTCCCCTTCTGTTGCAGAATTGTGTTCTAAAGTCTGGCAGTAATTCCTTAAAATCTCCACAGAACTGAGTCTCTTTTCAATTTAAGTACAGTGTAAGTGGTGCTAGAGACGTGAAAATAGCTGTTCAAGTAAGCCTAGACAGAACATGATATGTTCTAATGGATACAAACCACCGTACAAGAGCCTATAGGGATATTACCAGTTAGGATAAGTGCTAGTATGTGCTGAAGCATTAACGGCCGAAAATCCTACAGAGTTATGTGGTGACTGAAAGACTAAGGGAATGTATTTGACATAAATGTTTGACAATTGTATCTCATTTTATCAGATGTACTCAAGTCCATGGAAGCTTATCTATATAAATTAAATTAAATTTCTGTCCATTTCACATTATGAAAAAATGAACCTGCCCTCTGGAGCTTTACGATCTGTTGAAACGGCTTACTTTTCAAGCTGAAATGTGTCCAAGGAAGGGCAACCAAGATGTTCAAAGGTCTCAAAACCAAGCCTTATGAGGAATGACTGAGGAAGGTGAGTATGTACAGTTTGGGGAAAATAAGTTTAAGGGGTGATGTGATGCTGATAGCTATCTTTAAATATCTGAAGGGATGTTAAGTAGAAGATGGAGCAAGTTTGTTTTTTGCTGCTCCAGTCTGGAATATTATATTCCACCTAAACATTAAGAACTTATTTACTGCAACAGAGCATGAAGTACTTTGGTTAGTATGACTGGTCAGAGGAGAATGAAAGCAAGGTGGAGAGGGCCTCCATGTCTCAGAATTGTAAGCACCGGAAAGTTCAGATAGTCACCTGTTACAATCATATGTACCTTAAGATCCAGAAGACACAAGTTATTTAGGCTTCAGGGGCTCCTCAGGAGCAAATAATTCCTTCACATTAAAAGAAAACCCCTGAAGGCTGGGCTAACAAGTTTGGGCTTGGCCTGGGTAGGATATGAGATAATAGGCTACAGAAGTTCCAAATTGAGATGTCAGTTGTTGGAAAGATACAAGTCATATACCACCAATTTTCCTATTCTTGATTCCACCCTGACTGACCCATTTGCTTCAGTCTCTTGGCCATAACTAACATCTTGCCTCAGCAATTCCCTGTTCTTTTTCTATATTTGGCCTCAGCTTTGCATTATTCCTATGCTATTGGGGTTGTCAAGTCCCTGGTGGCGCAGTGGGTTAAACTCTTGTGCCGGCAGGACTGCTGACCAACAGGCCAGCAGTTCAAAGCTGGGGAGAGTGGGTTGAGCTCCCTCAGTCAGCTCCAGCTTCCCATGTGGAGACATGAGAGAAAGATGGTAATATATCAAAAAAAAAATCCGGACATCCCCTGGGCAACGTCCTTGCAGACGGCCAATTCTCTCACACCAGAAGTGACTTGCAGTTTCTCAAGTTGCTTCTGACACAAAAAAAATTGGGGCTGTCTATTTTCAGACGACTTTGTACTATGCCTTATCTCACACTGTTTCCTCACTGACAAGATATTCAACTGAGACTGCAACTTTCGAGGTCGGTCACCATCTGCATCAAAACTTATACTGTATCTTCTATTCAAGGACTAAGCTAGATCTGGAAAGAAGAATTGTTGTTATTGTTGCTGGTGCTGCTGCTGTGTGCCTTCAAGTCATTTCCAACCTATGGCAACCCTAAGGCAATCCTATCCTAGGGTTTTGGCAAGATTTGTTTGGGTTTGCCTTTGTCTTCATCTGAGGCTGAAAGTGTGTGAATTGACCAAGGCCATCCAGTGGGTTTCATGGCTGAGTAGGGGTCAACGTGCTTGTAAAAAGCATGGGATGAGTCCTTCCTAAGAATCTTCATTTGTGAAGTAATGCCAGGGGGGGGGGGGGGTTGAATCCTGATCTCCAGAGTCATATGCTCAAAAACATACATGAGCACAATTGGGATTCACATACTTAACACTTGGCAGTCCATACATTCTGAAGGAAGCTTGTCAAAAACCACTGATTCGGATTATAAGAGTAGTTCCTGTCATCTTTCATTTGTGAAGTCCTATCCTCACATACATACCAACTGCTTAAAAAGTTGCAATAATGAAGTAATGAAAATGTATGGATAGATCAGACCTTCTTCCAAGCTTCATTTTGCAGCTTCTTCTTATGTCCATTATCTTATACATGGGGGAAAGTATCCATATGCAGGGTTTTGTTTGTTTTGCATGAAACAGAGCCCCCACATTCAGCCAAAACCTGACTTCTCTCTTCTTCCCCCTGCTGCAAGTGCTGCTTCAAAATTCAGTGTGCATTTTCCCTGGAAAACGCTATTCACGAAATATTTCCATTTTGCAAGGTCCATTAGATTCAGAGCAGCTTTGTCTGGGAACCTGGCAAAATTTTACCTCCTATGATGAGGACTTTGCTTTTTCATATTCATTCATGGAGACAGAGTGAATAGGCAAATGGAAAAAAAATTAAAAAGGAAGAAAGCTTTCAGCTCCATACGCTGACCTGTAAAAGTACAGAGGCTTAAAGCATCCTCTGAAATAAAGCAAGGTTTACGGTTATGGCGTAATCAGATAATGCACCACAGCTGACTGGAAATGATTCACTTCTCTATGTAGCTAAACTTCTTTCAAAAAGAATCCTCCAGCCCCTTCTGAAAAGCTGTGAATAATTTAGAAAGGCTGGATTCTATTGGAACAAAATCTCCATTTTTTTCATGGCCCTCATCCCTGCCAAGATTATACTTCACAAATTATCCACCAATATTACATATTCAATAGGAAATCACAGAACCTGGGAAAATTTCAAGGTTCAAGGATAAAACTGTCTTGGAGTTTTTAATCAGGATGATTCAGGGACCACACAGGTTCACAGACCAACAATTTGAGCAGCACTGATGTAGAAGATGAACACATTTGGGTGGGGTTTTTTTTGCTGCTACAGAAATTATAACGCCAAACAATGGTTCCTAATTACAAAAAGAAAGAGTCCATCTACACATTAGGAAGAATATCCTGGTGGTAAGAGATGTCTAACTATGGAAGTGATGAAGTCAAACTGTGGCACTCCCACGGGGCTGGTTTTATGTCTGTATTTTGTACCTGTTTTACCTTTACCTACATGGCCTTTGTTCTATTGTCCAGCCATGTGGGCTTGATAGGTGGAGTTGTGTCTTGGCTCCAAACCTGGCGTCACCGCCCTTAACTCCTCTCTTTTCCAGAGTTTACCTGCGAGGCAGGACTTCCTCTCTGGCCCATTCCAAAAGAGCACACGGACATAGCAAGGTGGAATCTAAGCCATTGCTGCGACAAAAGCATCTTAGCTCACCTACTAAGCCTAACCTTCGCTCTTGACCAAAGCCTGCAGTACAAAGGAGGACCTGTCCTCAACATAGACTGCAGATTTTGGGGCTACTACAGGACTTTGTGGGCCTACAAAGCCAGAGGGAACAGGAAACCTGGGATCAAAGAAAGCACCATCACTCTGCAAAAAAGGAGGCAAGTGATAGCTTCCTTTTCCAAGGACTTCCTTTTGCAACCAACTAAGCATTTTGGGCCACCAGCATTTTTACTGGTTGTTATTCAATAAATCTTGGTTTTGGTTCACTATTGTTGAGTCTAGCACTCATTCTTAAAGCTATTCCAGGTCTCCCTGTATGTGGGACAGCTTTTCTCTACCTTCAGGGTAGCTTTCAATGTCCATCCCTTTAAAGCCCATTTTTAGGCCCTGAAGGCAGAAGGCAATCAGTGATGATCTGTTTCCTTAAACAGATGCCCTGTGGGATCTCTTACAAGTTGATTGTTTCCTAATCTAGTCTCTATCTGGCCCAGCCTTCATAAATAATGTGATGTAGAGGTTTGGACATTGGGCAATGACTATGGAGGCCAGGCATCAATTTCCCGCTTAGCCATCAGACACCAGCAGATGACCTTGGGTGAGTCACATTCTCTTAGAGGTAGAGCTTTGGGGTGTATACACACGCAGGTGCGGAGACGAGCATCAGGCCACAGGAAAGGAGAGAGAGAGAGAGCGCCTGTCAGGGTTCCATTTTCAAGCCTTTTGGGCACAGGCTGGGAAACAGAAGCCTGACTTGTTCACACCGCAATAACATCTGATAAGCACCTGCTGGCCGACCTTGGGTGCTAGGCCTGGCGGGAAGAACTGGCTGGGCTGTTGCTGGGGAGAAATTGGTCTCTGGGGCCTGTGGGGGGAGCTATATAAGAGAATGCCCGGCAGTGTGCCAGCATTCTCTAGCATTAAATTGTACAGTTTCCATCTTCAATAAAAGCTATGTTGCAGCACCCGAGAGTCTCCTCGTGAGTTGATCCGTGGCGTTGGGGTGTGAGCTGACACTTACCTTATATACAAAATGCATATTGTCGGATTGCTGGATCTAATTGACATTTCTATAATATAAATTATATGTTATAGAATGACAGATTCCTCTAGGTGTCTACCATGATATGGACTATTTCTTGTTCTCCCATATCAGAGGTAAATTGCATTATTGAGATTCCAAGGTCAATCTCTACCTTCAGAGAACTTTGATTTTTAGTTCTTTTGACCACACAGATATTACTTATCATGACATGATGAGTTCAGAAATTTAGCACTGTGGGTGTTTTTAGTGGTGTGGGTATCAATTTCTATGATATTGAGAGACAGATCAAGTTGCCTTGGATATTATCTATTCACCCCAGCTAGCGGTTCAAGTAACTTCATGTTTTTCACACAAAGGACTTACCTGACATCTCTGTACACAGCCATGAAATGTCATCAACATGACTAAAAGAGGATGTGCATTGTCAATGCAGTTTCAGCACAACAGGCAAAAACTACACAGAAAAGAAACAATATGTGACAACAGCATTTTTGATTCACAATTTTCGAAAAACAAACGAATTTCATGTGCTACTGCCAATACTCACCGCCGTTGTGGGAAATTTTAGTATAAGGTCAGATCGAAATACCCCAAATTAGCACATTTGCCCCAAATAGATTGCCACTGCCTTCATATGTAATATATGTTGTGATATATGCTGGCTGTTCGGTACCCATAATGCAGTAAGGGTAAATCAGTAATTTGTTGGATTATATAATACAGTCAGCAAACTGTCCATGGATTCAACCATCCATGGCTTGAAAATTTCACTGCCTTCCCCTAAAAAAAAAATATTTAAAAATCCCAAAAGCAAACCTTGATTTTGCCATTTTCTATAAGACACTATTTTACTACACCGTAGAATAGAATGGGACTTAAGCTTTCCACAATTTTTGGTGTTCACGTGGCATCCTGGAACCAACCAACTAGATATCAAATTTTACAAGTGGAAATATTAGTGAGGGTTAAAAACTATATTGTAAGTGATTGCAATGCCATACAATAAAATTTTGATGTGAAATATACCAAAACAATTTCTTACCCATTGTCTTTTAGATCACTTGAATATTTCACTGACATGAAGAACTGCCATACAACACACCTCTGACAGCATCCGCAGAAAATCACTTTCTGTTCTGAGTACCAATACTCAGAAGGATATACTTTTAAATACTTTCAGTGTTACTAAGTCCTGGCTTCAAAGCAGAATGCAATTAGCAGCTTGCTGTATATTAAGATCCCCCATTGTCAACTGCATTATGGTCATTCTGTTTATAAGAAAAATAGTTATTAATATGAAAGTGAAAAAGAACAATCAGTTAGAATGCACCAGATGCTAATGTGAGGTGTGTGTTTGTGGGATATGTGTGCGCAGGAATGTCCTACAGAACAATATTCCTGATTTGGTTCTCTGTGGCAGCAGCATGGAAGCTACTTGGCAGCTGGCCCTAAGAAATCTTCAAAAACTGGCTTCACACTGTGAGGGATGTGGTTGCATTGTCCTGTTGTATTGGCATATTGTCACTGTTTGTCACAGTATTTAAAGCGTACAGGCATGCCTCAATTAATAAAGTAGATGAAAAGCAATGGAAGATTCTCTCAACATACAATTTGGTACAAGAGGCAGAACTAACATGGAAAGAATGGAATAGGTTTCCACATCACAATATATTTCAGCAATGCTTTCTATTCAAAACTTCCAATATGCACGTGTGATATAAACAACCAGGTTAGGTAAGACTTGTAAAAGTAAATGAAACATTTTGAACATTCTGGAAACTGTTTTAAATTTCTGTCAAAATACATTCAGGGATCATTTCTTTTTCTTTCACCGGCCTTGATTTCTCTTTTGATTTCCGTTTTGGTGTCCAAACTGAGGTACAAATTTAATATGCTGGGATACCCAGGTGAGTAGGCTTACCTGCTTTCTCATTTTTCTCATTTCTTCTTCTAAGGAATTCAGGAAACAGATTCTGTTAATCTTGCCAATTATAGGCAGATACACATAGCGACAGCAGGAGTTACTGTAAAATCCCATTCTTTCCTGGTTCAAACTTTGATTATTGCAGTGTTTACTGCAGCCACACTTCTGCAGCCTGACACCCCAAACCTCTTATTTTCCAGCCCTTCATCAGCTTCTGGAAAAAATTAGATGCTGCTTAAAGCCTTCCTGCTAGACATAGGACAAAAAGGAAAATGGGGTTGTGTGAAAAGGTTATTCCTCAGAGGTATGCCTGGATAAATCAAGTGGGGAGGAATGATGATCTTTTTGTTGTGATAGTGGTCAGAGAAAGGTAGGTGGGAATTGGGGAATTAAAGTTCATATGGCCACTCTAGGAATTACCATTTATTATTTGCGGGCATTTTTCAATCATTTTCTCAGGATGGTTAGTGAGGAACCATCCTGAGAGTTGGGACCATATGGAAGGTAAGGTCTGGGAAGAAAAGACACTTATTTTTCCCATGTTCAGTCCTCCCATAAGATCCAAGTTGTCCTGTTAGCTCACCCTTCAGTCTACAATCCATGACTTGATTGTTGATGATGGAGCTAATCTAGTATACATTCATGAGACTTGGAAGGATGAGCTGGACCAACAAATTTATTCACCTGAGTGCCACATACCAACCTAAATTGGAGAAGTTTCCATCATACATAAATATTCCATCTCCTTCATGAGAAAACCTATCCATTCACATTTTGAGGATTTGTACCTTGTGCTACGCCTAAAACATGGATTATGGAAGCTGCTAGTATATTAGCCACCTACTACCCAGACATCCATTTGCCTGGGTTGACCAAGCTGATTCAGAGGTTGTGTTGTGGAAGCCAGGAACTGTTCTTTTGGAGCGAATTGATGTGATTGGCTTAAGATTCCATATGTTCCATGGGGATCTCTCAACACATTGTTGGTCTAATGCAGAGTTGCCCAAACAGTGTTTCATGACATTAGCATGTTGGCTGCAATATGTAGATGCATTGTATGAACATAAAGAAAACATTTGAGTCTATCTAAAATAAGCAATAACACGGAAATGTAGCTTAAAACGCTTGAAGGCAAAATATGAGTGTTTTATTCCACTAAATATTCAAAAGCTACATTTCAGTGTTATTGCTTATTTCAGATAGACTCAAAGGCTTCTGTTATGTTCATGTGAGGCATCTACATATTGCAGCCAAAACGCTAATGTCATGAAACACGGTAGTTATATTATTAATACATTTTATAATAATAATAATTCTTGCACATATTTACATGTGATTACTCATAAATGACAAAAATACCTTGGGAAAGTATATGATTATCTTGCAAATCATATATTTTAATATATATAAATGAAAAGTTTTAATGATATGGCATTATATGTTGTTTCCCAATATACTTCTTGTGATGGCATGCCTGAGCCTTTGGGAAAACTATATTCTCTGGCTTTACTCAGGGGCTATCTGTATACATTCTGCTACGATTAAGACCCTTAGCACTTGAGGCAAGGTGAAAAGATAACAAAATGAGTTTACTGAAACAAGATGAATAAAGGGTTAATTCCACCCGGGTCTATCATAAAGTAACTTAAAACACTATATTACAAAAAGAGATTTTGCTGGTTGCAGTCATCTTTTTTTTAATGTCTTTTGCCTCTTGTGTAAAGCAATGGATTATAAGTTGTTACTTACAAACTGTCTTCATCTTCTCTCATGTAAAGCTTAGGTTGCCCAAAAGCTTCTGTTGTCCTTTGGACTGCTGATATTATAATACTGCTAAATGTAGGTGCTAAGAATGCCTGTTTTTGGCTTGCTTGGCCTAGGATTATCAGACAATGCCTCAAGCCTCTAGTGACTGTAGAAAAGGAAGGAGTCAAGCAAGAGAGCTCTATACAGGGAAATGGAATAGACCAGTGTTTCTCAACCAGTGTGCCGTGGCACACTAGTGTGCCGTGAGCGATCGTCAGGTGTGCCGCGAGAAAAGCTCTCTGCCCCCCTTCCTTCCCCCCTCCTCCTGCCGAACTCCTGCTGCTTGGGGGAGGAGGAGGGCCGGGTGGCCGTTTCCCCAGCCAGCCTCCAATCCGCCATGACTCCCACCATGACTCTCGCCCCTCGCTCGCTGCAGCCGTGCGGAGGACCCCCGCCCACTGAAGCCCGTCCACCGCTCATGCTCCTCCTCTGTGGGAGAGCTGAAGCTGGGGGAGGGGGCAGGGCATTGGGCCCCCCCCCGGCTTCAGGGCTCACACAGCTTTGCCACAATGCTGGTTGGGTATTGCCCCCTCAAGGCTGGCGAAGCTGTGGGAGAACTGAAGCCAGGGGAGGGGGCGGGCATGGCATGGCTCCTCTCCCTTCCCCGGCTTCAGCTCTCCCAGCATCTGCTCCCAGCAGGCCACCATCCCCCAGCCGTTGTTTACAGTGTTACAGTGTCATTTTGTGTCATTTTGGTTGGTGGTGTGCCCCCGGATTTTTTTAATGTTAAAAGTGTGCCGCAGCTCAAAAAAGGTTGGGAAACACTGGAATAGACAAACTAAGGCTGGCTTCTGGGGGGTGTTATGCTCCACCCAGAAATTAATACAAAGGAAGGTGTCTACACTATTGGGAAAATCTATGTACAGGGGGAACTGAAGCAAAGGAGAGGAAAAGGCAGTGCAAAGACTTCACACTTCTTCATTAAAATTTATGTATAAGTCCACATCTTTTATAAGAGGTTGGTTTAACCTCCAGTTTGCTAATAAAACTGTATTACTGTGTCGCAAAATGATGCATGTTTGGAAAGTTCTGGTCTAAACATCTGGTAGGTAGTACACTGATCATGTTTCTGTGGTGATGCAGTATTAGGGGGAGGGCATGAAGTTTCAATAGTCATATTGTTAGGGACGCAACACATCCTTGTGAAGTGTAATTTGTACATGACATACACTCTCTTCAATGGGGTCAATTAAAATAATCTGTTGTGGGAACCTAATTTTGCTAGATGCAGTTTGTCATGCAGAGATAAGAGAAAGATGTATTGGTTTAGGTTCCCTTTTCTACACAACAATTAATTCAGGAGCAGTGTGCTCTTCTTCATCAAGCCCGTTACTTAATTCATTCTATCAGAAAAAGGGAAAGGCAAAAAGGATATGAGCAAAAATAAATGAGCAGTATCCAAGGCTCATGAGAGATCTGGATATGCAACTTCAACTAATAGGACCGTTGGGCATATCTTCAGTTGTCCCACTTTGCAGATATGTTATGAAGAAAGGGAACATGTTGTGATTGAGTTACAGGAACTCATTCCCACTTTACTGTTGTATGGTGTCTTTACTGTCAAAAAGACACATGGCACCTGTTATCAACTTATCCTACATGTCAAGATTTCTAAACTACAGTTTAGACATAATAGTAAAATCCTGTTAAATCCTGTTGTGACAGACACCACTAGGAAACGATTGCCCCCAAAATGTGAAGGTAATGAATTCAGATTTGGAATAAAGAGACTGTGAGTTTGTATAAAGGGAAAGCAGAGCTATAGTAACAACATTTCAGGGCAATTCTTTACTTTAGGTAAATTATATACATTGTGTGATTGTGGAACAAAATATGATACTAAAATGAAAGACTGCAAAAATAGCTCATAATCTATAGTTCTAAGCAGAAAGGATGGCTGAATATATTCTATCTAGCATACAATTATCTTGCGCATTTGAAGACACCTGCCCAATGACACAGCAAGCTAGCAGCTGCAAGTGAAGGGAAGGGGATTCCAATTCTATGAGGCATTTTTAGATATTATTGGATGGCAACTCCCACCAATTCCCTAATCAGCACTGTCAGTGAGTGAAGAATGGTAGGTTACAACTCAATTTTGAACTTTTTAGTTTTTTTTGTTTTGTACCCATAGGGCCACAAAAGAAGTTTAAGAAAAACAGTTACAGATTTCACTTCACTTTCTGTGCCCATGATCATTGGATTTCAAAAACTTTGGTTTGTTGTAGAAACAAGGATTGGACAAAACATGGTTTTAACTGGAATGTATATATATTATGTGTTAATGTTAATGGTTTTATGCTTAATGTTTATGTTTTTATTGTATTTATTGTACTGGCATCGAATTGTTGCCTTTTTGTTATGCCGCTCTGAGTCCCCCTTCGGGGGTAGAGAAGAGTGGGGTAAAATGATGTAAATAAATAAATAAATAAGGATTGGTGCTAAAGCTTCAGTGGAGACACCTTTTCCCCATATTAACTCTTTCAGGAGAGAATTTCCCATCCTAGGGGTAGATTTCTCTCACTTCCTGTTGTTTCACCCCCATTCTTAACTAGGAGTCATTTTTAAGTCAGATGTTTGCAACTCGGGAACTGCCTGTATATACTCTTAATAAATCCTATGTTAAATTCTATTTTAATGTTTGTTATGAGGTGGATTTTACATATTGTATGATTTATTAGTGTTAGCTGCTTTGAGCCTCCTTTTGAGCCTCCTTTGGTACATGTGATGATGGCAGAACGTAGCAATTAAATTCAATGAATCTTGGAAACTTCTTTAATGCTAGGTTACTGGCAGCAAAGTTACAAATAAAAAAAGGGCAACATCTAGTTTCAAACCCCCCCACACACACACACACACTTCCAAAAGTTCCTCTGTCAGGCCTCCAGGCATTCCAGTCATGTTATTAAGCTTCCTTCTTTAATTGGCCTCCTGATGTTTTCATTGCTTTTTGGCCTGGCCTGAGGTGTTTTTTCAAACACAACAAACATGGACCCATCACATAATCAACTTCTGGAACTCATGGCATGGAGTGTGTTATGGAAGCAGGAAAGTCTCAAATATATCAAACAAACATGGATCCATGACATAAGTTATCATATATATATATTAAAGATATATCAAAGTGTTATCATGGTGAGAAAGAATGCATTCTTCAGTGCTTTGGTGTTTTGACATCCTTCCAGTCCACACACTCAGGATCAGGAAAATGCTTCCAACACATCAGGTATTGTAGGCTACCATTATGCTGTCTTTAAGTTCAAAATGTTGTCCATTAATGAGAAGGTACAGAGTCATTGCGGGATTTCTTCGGGTCTCTACAGGAACTCCTCCCTCTTCTTCTTCCTTCTCACCATCACTTCAGGGATCAAAGGAAGCCTTGTCTCCTACAACCTGCTGCTGCGCTTTTGGCTCTCTGGGATTGGCCATGTGGGCTCAGTCTATTCACCTTCTGCAACCGACTCCCAGGTTGTATAATCCCGGTTCATGTTATCGGGCTCCCTTCCTTAACAGGCCACCTGGTGTTTTCACTGTTTGACCTTGGAACTCATGGCATGGAGGTGATCTGGTGTCTCCAACATACCAGACACAGATCTATGACATACTTCCCCTCAGAACAATAACTACTTTTGGGGAAATTTCAGGTTTATAAAAAATGAGGTTTCTATTGTCAGTGTTTCCACTTTTGCAGAAGTCCTGCACCCCTAATCCCTGCGAAGGTGGTGGCCTATTCTGTAACATCGGCCAAGAGCCAAAATCAGAACTATAGAATGTATAGGTACGACTTTGCATTACAGATATCAACAGCAGCATCCCCACTCACCCCATATAAAACAGAGGCTTTAAAATAATCAGGTATGCTGACTATAACATTGAATGAAATATCTACAGGGTTGTTGTAGGTTTTTTGGGGCTGTATGGCCATGTTTTAGAAGCATTCTCTCCTGATGCTTCACCTGCATCTATGGCAGGCATCCTCAGAGGTTGTGAGGTCTCTTGGAAACTAGGAAAATTGGGTTTTATACCTGTGGAAAGTCCAGGGTGGGAGAAAGAACTCTTGTCTGCTGGAGCTAGGTGTGAATGTTTCAATTGGCCACCTTGATTAGCATTTGATTTACTGTTATAATTTTAGAGTTTTTTTAAAAATACTGTAGCCAGATTTTGTTCATTTTCATGGTTTCTTCCTTTCTGTTGAAATTGTCCACATACTTGTGTATTTCAGTGGCTTCTCTGTGTAGCCAGACATGGTAGGTGTTAGAGTGGTCCACCATTTCTGTGTTCTCAAATAATATGTTATGCCCAGGTTGGTTCATCAGGTGCTCTGCTATGGCTGACTTCTCTGGCTGAAGTAGTCTGCAGCGCCTTTCATGTTCCTTAATTCGTGTTTGGGCAATCCTGCATTTGGTGGTCCCCATGTAGACTTGTCCACAGCTGCATGGTATTAGGTAGACTCCAGTAGAGGTGAGAGGATCCCTATCGTCCTTTGCTGAATGTAGCATTTGTTGTATTTTCTTAATGGGCCTGTAGATAGTTTGTATGTTGTGTTTTCTCATCAGCTTTCCTATGTGGTCAGTAGTTTCCTTGATGTATGGCAAGAACACTACAGTTCAACATAGTGGCAACACAATATGATTTTATTAAAAAAGACAATTTATTTTCAATGTAAAAAAACACATTACACAGCTTCATTGTAACTGTCCAACTCCTATCTTCCAAAGCTGTGCTTAACACAATTTTAAACGCTTCCAGAGCTGTGCCTAAAACCTTTCTTCAAAAGCAAACAAATAGATTTCCTGTCTTTTACACAGCACACTGTTGAAACAATGCCGGATTCATGTTCCAAGTGTCCTGAATTCTCAACAGTGAGCTGGAAGCATGGAGAGAGACCAATCAGGATTGACACAAGCCCTTAGAATACTTGACTGTTGATTCCATGACTGCAACTCTGACAAAACACTGCTGAACATCTAACTGAATTCCATGCAACTCGTTCTCTAACAAAAACACCAGAGAGAGTTAACACAAATGTTTTCTGGAGACAGTAATTCTATTTAAAAAGAGGAATAATATAAAATTGGCACAATTGGAAGGAGAGCACTGGAGTGGCACTACTTCAACATTTAATTAAGTACAGAGCATGAAGCATCACCATAATCAAAAGAGAGCAGTTGTAACATATGGTCCAAATTTGGTTTAAAAGAAAATGACTTCTGCATCTAGGAAGAGTGGGAAATGACTTGAGGAACAGGAAACCTGCTAGGAAAAGCAAGGAATCCCTGAACCAAAATGACCCTGAGTTTCTTTCCACAGAGAGACAATGCTAGTGTGCAACAAGTGCTAAAGGAAAACTAAACTTTCCTGCTCTCCGCATTCCATAATTATTGCATTTAAATATTTCTGTTTTGCTTAATCTTCCAAATGTGAAAACACAATGACACTAGATGAAAATATGAATGAAAGAAAAAATTGTGCTTTAATTAGTTATTTCCCCTATATTTTGTTTTTTAAAAAATAGGGCTTCCAATGTGGAAAAAACAACTCTAAGTTTACATACTTTATAATGTGAAATGATAATACATATGTCTAGATGGTTTGTATGTCAGAGGAAGTGAAATAAGCCAACTATGAAAATGGTCTAAAGGACAAGTGCACGACATCTCCCCAGAGGACAACAATGTTGTGGTCAACCACACAAAATGCTCATATTTACTAAGTCTTCTGGGAGATTTAAACCACATTTAACGCTACACACTTTACAACTGAGGTGGGCAACTGTGTCCTTCCAGATGTTTGGGGGACTGCAATTTCTATGAAATCACTCAGTATTGCTAATTAGGCCTGACTGAAGTTGTAATCTTAAGACATCTTTAGTGGCATTATTGTCAACCCCTACTTTACAATTCTGTAGTTTTAGAGGGTATTCTTACAGCTGTCCAAATCAAAATTCATCAAGGAGTCCTTAGATATCCCCCAATTTAAAGCTTCCAAACCTAGCTATATTCACAGTCTTATGTCCATTTGATAATAAGAGCATAGGGTAGCACCAGAGCACACAATAAATGAAGTTTAACAGAAATACATAACGAAAGAAATTTCTTTAGTGTGGTAACTGTTTGAAGCGCCCCAAAAGTTATATAAATGGTTAGAATTAGCCTAAAACTCTTAATGCCAGGATATATATTTAAAAACTTATAAATATACACTGGAGTCAATGTAAGCTCAATGGAAAACCATTTACCAATTTGTGCACATTCTGCACATCTTCCAGTGAATATGCAAAATGGACAGCATAAAGAAGAATTTTCATATAATTGCACAGTTGATATGAGTACCATTCTACATGCCTCTATGTATATTTGCAGTTATCTCTTCAACTGACATCAACAAATATACCTGGCAGCTCAACTGACATTTATTCTTCAACATTAAGCATAGTACAGAAGAAAGGTTACTTGCTCTTTACTTCAGTTTCCACTCTTAGTTTGCTTCAAGTCATGCATGTTTAATGCATAATGTTTTCCATAAAAAGCCTGTGTTCTGACTTCTTATTGCTTAGAAATACCAACTGTGCTGGAGCTGCCAGACAGGGGCAGCTCTTTGGATCCAGGACAAGGGTTTGTGGAAGACAGGATCTAGAACGCTCCACTACAGAACCAAAGAGACTCATGATGACAATTTATCACCACCCCACACAATAGGCAAAGGGTTAACTGCAGTATGTAGCCTTTGGCGTTGTAGCATTTGCAAAGAAACATCCAGGAAAGGGGTATTCTTTTCTAAAGGAATTCATCCCATTTTATCCCTCCTCACCCTGAGAGTTACAGTTGCATAAACTGACTCATGACTGCTACGAGGTCGTGGAACAATGGCTTCAAACTACAAGAAAGGAGATTCCACCTGAACATGAGGAAGAACTTCCTAACTGAGAGAGCTGTTCAACAGTGGAACTCTCTGCCCTGGAGTGTGGTGGAGGCTCCTTCTTTTGAGGCTTTTTAACAGAGGCTGGATGGCCACCTGTCGGGGGTGCTTTGAATGTGATGTTCCTGCTTTTTGGCAGGAGGTTGGACTAGATGGCCCACAAGGTCTCTTCCAACTCTATGTCAAAATCCAACTGTTAGCCCAGAACCCCAATATAAGTTCCACAATAGCAAGCTTGTTTGCTGGTTAATGCAGTTCATTGTAACAAAGTACCTCATGGCTCACAACGCAATGACAGCTACAAATAAATCACTTTATGGATGAGGAGGATTTCCACCAATATTCTAGACATTGAGCTAGATAACCCAGTGATTTGCACAAGAATATCTGTCCAGTTGCTCTAGATGACATGTGGATTAAACAAAATCCACCAGCACAGTGGGCAGAAGTGGTAAATCTAGCAGCATTTTTTATAAGACTGTTGATAACAGTCATACTAGAGAGACCCACCTCTTACCAGGATAATGGTGGTGGTGGTGGTGGTAATGATGATGATACACAATTGAAAGGGTGGGACACTGTAAACAATGGCTTGTATTGCTGTCCATTTTCTAAGAAATTGGTTTTCAAGAATGCTAAACCAGCACAGTTTCTAAAGTTTGGGGTCCTGAGGCTACAATCCAAGTTTCAGTTTAGAATGAATACTCATAAGATTTCCGACTAGATACATCTAGAATAGACCATGGGAATGTTTCCTCCCTTCTCTAGAAATATCAACAAGAGGCCAACTAGTTATAAGGGATGGTGTTTTTTTCCAACACTCTTCCAATTCTATATTTCTATTAAATAACAACGGGGAAATATTTTAATACGCACACCTTGAGAGTGAGCCTTGTCTAAAGGTCTGCTGGAAGAACACTGTGGAACACTTTGCCTGTGAAAGAACTATCCCCAAAAATGTGCCATTGGAAGAAGAGCTAAAGGTTAAAAAATACAACATGTGCCCTCAGTGTGAAACATAGGTAGAAAAAGATGCAGCTCTAGATCCAGGACAAGATCAAAGGGTTTTGTTGTCAGGGCATTTTGGTTCAACACACTCAAATCTGAGTAGCCCCAGGCCTTCCAAAGTCCCTTCCCTCCTGAAAAGTGTTTATCCACCTCCCACTTGTTTAGTCCATCTCCATAGACATCAGTCGGCGTCTCTCTCGCCTGGTTTCTTGAACCTCCTTCTTGCAACACCAACGGGAAGTGCAGTAGCCAATCAGACAGGATAAGAGTCCAATTACTGTAGACAGGCCAACACCAATCAACATTGGAAATTTGAAGGCATTCAGCACTGGGTGAGAGAGAAAAGAAAAAGAACACTGTTACATGCAGTCACCAGAGGCAGGGGAAACCCTTCTTTGATGCACTAATGAAAGGGGAATAGTCTTCTTAGTATCTTTCGAAAACATTGCCTCTTCATTCCTCAATTTCTTGTTATTTGAAATTGACTAGGAAAGACTGAGACGGAAAGAAAGCAAGAGTTCACAAAAGTATTAATGCAGTTCCTCAGTTCAGAAAGACCTGAAATTTTGAATCTGCCAGCTGTTGCTATCAATCATTAGATTGAAGCATTTGTCTAAATTTTAAGGTAGGAGGCATGCAAGAAATCTTCTGAGTGAAGAGTTGGTTGGACTGCCATCTAATTCCCATTTTAATCTCTTTTGAAAAGACAAATAAAGAAGCTACTGAATTGCCCAAAAGACCAAGACTCAAACTAACATCCATGAAAGTTTGGAGAACACAGTAGCTTGGAACAATGAGGTCTCTGGAGAAGGAAAAGCACACCACCCCATTTGATGAAACGGGCTAGTTGTGAAACAGAAATGTTATTTCTTGCCAAGCTCGAGAAATTCAACAAACATGTTTCTTAGAAGTTGCATTATAAGAATGAATGTTATACAGTATATCATCATGCACATGCATTCTAGAAAATGCAGCTACTTTCCTGTGGAACCTGATTTTGGTAATACAAGATGGGGAAGCCTCTATCAGACAAATCAGCAGAAAATTAATACACTAAAAATGAAATGTGTAAATTGAAGATGCAATGAGAAAGACTGTGGAGGCATTCTTACCATCCATTTTCACAGTTACAAGGATTGGTTTGGATTTGATCTCCATCTCTTGCTGCCAGACACCTGCAGCTGACTGCACCCAAGGTGTCACCAAACAGTAGTGGTTGCCAAAGTCTTGGTCCTCACAGCCATGAAGTCTAAGCCGAAACTCCAGGGAAGCCATTCTCTCCAAGCTGACATCACTACTTCCATTTCTTCTGGCCTGGGTCACTATTCCTTTTCTATCCAATGAAGCTAGAAAGACAGGATCTCTATCCATTGCAATGGAACGCATGGCAAACCAGGATACATCGAAGGACATGTCATCTGAAATTGAGAATATTAAACAAACAAAATAAAATAAAGGTAAGAGTATCATGAAAGTCAACATTTAAAATGTGTCCGTCTACAGTGTCAGGGAAATACAGAGATTGCTCTTGATATTTATGATGCAATGCTTACTAAACAACACAGGCTAAATCATATTGAACAAAACAAAACAAAACCTCCAATTTGCAGGGACATTTTTCAATAACTTCAGTTCTCAGAGTGTCAGATGCAGAGAAAATGAATTATTGAAGTAAACAGCTCTATTTGCAGCAGCAATGATTTTTGGAACTCTAGTTACAACATGCTTAAATCCAAAAACCTCACTGTCACCAAAACATGCCCTAAACAATGTATTGATATTATCATACCAACTCCTCTTTTCCTGCTTTGATCTTTTTAACTTGAACTGTATGGTTCTCATTCCAACATTATGCTAGTAGACTACTCTACCCATATTGCATCCCTTACAGAAAAATCCTATACAATATTTCTCAGTTTTTTACGAACAAACTCCTTGGAGCAACACATAACTGTGCTCTTCCTATTTAAGCCTGTCATATATTCCTATTATGAGGGTTATCCGGAAAGGCACATAGCTCTCATAGGGAATTTTCTTGGGGAAGTTGGTATCATTGCCATGTAGTGGGAAGCCAGAGGAAGCGAAGGAGCAGTACCAGTCATCAGTAGCTCATCAATTGGCATTGTGGTGAAGGTTAGAGATATGTGTCCTCATTCTGTTTACCTAAATGCTAAGGGCATTAACACTGCTGCGATTAATTGTGAAATTGTTTCAGTTTATTGAGATAATATAATGTCAGGACAGCATGTGACAAAATGAGAATGGAATATATTGTGAGATCATGAAGAAACTTTGCAGAGCCATCCAAAAGAAACGCCGTGGTATGCTGACTCCGGGAGTCTGTCTCCTTCATGACAATGCTCATGTAACACAAGAGTTGCTGACTTCATTTGGTTGAGATGTTTTAAGCCACCCCGCTCACAGCCCCGATCTCGAACCCAGTGATAATCCGTTTACTAAATTGAAGGAACACCTTGGTAGAAAACACTTTTCCAATGATGATGAGGTGAAAATTGAAGTGATGAACCAGCTGAGAAAGGCAGAGAGAAACTTCTATGACACAGGCATCCAAAAATTTGTCCCACAAATGACAAAATGAACTGAATGGTGATTATGTGGAAAAATAATGTAATACATATGCTACAATCCATGCTAGTTTTATTCAAATATTCATTCTTTGTATTTAAAAAAAATCTTGTAACCTTACTTTCTGGATAACCCTAGTTTCTTATTTTTTTGTCCCATAAAGTACAGCTCCAATGTATTATACCCTGTAATCAAGGCGAGAGGGTATAGGAAGCAAAACCAGAAATCTGAGACAGAAGAGCAGTCTGCACTAAGAAAAAAGACTAACTATTGTTGCCTAATCTCTGTTGATCAGAACTTATTAGAATTGCACTGAACCGAAGATTGCAATCTAACAGCAACTTAGAGTCAAGTGCTCCAAGTACCCAAAACACATTATCTAGCTGTAATACATATAGTGATCCCATAAGCCAAGTATTATTATCCCATATATTACAGGTGGAAAGGGTGGAAGGCTGAGATTAGGCTTCATGTGCTTTTTACCTGAGACTAGCTGATGAGTTCATGACTACTGAGCCTTTGAGTCATATACATATTCTTTGATATTTCTACTCTATTTGCTGAGCGAAGGAAGATAGACGTTTTTGAACGGTGGTGTTGGAGGAAAATTCTGAGAGTGCCTTGGACCACAAGAAGATCAAACCAGTCCATTCTCCAGGAAATAAAGCCCGGCTGCTCTCTGGAGAGAAGGATATTAGAGGCAAAGATGAAGTACTTTGGCCACTTAATGAGAAGACAGGAAAGCTTGGAGAAGACAATGACGCTGGGGGAATTGAAGGAAAAAGGAAGAGCGGATGACCTAGGTCAAGATGAATGGATGTTATCCTTAAAGTGACTGGCTTGACCTTTTTTTAAAAAATCAGTCTTTATTGGATTGACCTGAGGGCAAGATGAATGGATCCCGGGTTTTAGTCAAGGGTGTAAGTTAAAGTGAAACTTCCTGGTTGATCCATCTGTACTTCTTTGAAGTAGCTACGGGTAGGTGGTGAGTAGATGGGGGTGGTGACAGCTGACAGCTCCCTCACGGGCTCGTCCATGAAGTCACAGAGTCGGAAATGACTGAATGAATAAACAACACTTTATTCTCTTCCTTTGGGCACAGGGGAAAGAGGAAGTTGAATATGTGTGCTACAATCTATCCAAAAACAAATGATTACAGGAAACATGTCAGGCTTTGAAATAGGGTGTGAGAGACATTGTTTTTAAACTGATTTTAAAATATGCACCTTCAGTGTATTCAAGATCTGTTGCTGTGGGCCTTCAATTAGTTTCAATCTACTATCTGAATTGGTCAAGCTCATCCAGTGGGTTTCAATGGCTGAGCAGAGATTCAAATCCTGGTCTCCAACACTTAACCCACCATACTATGGTAGCTCTTTTGTATTCAATATAAAATATGCTATTTTTATATTTAAAAAAACATTTTTAACTGTCGTGCTTCAATTTTAAGTGCCTAAACACTGTAGTGTTAAATTACCTAAAGTCTGTCTTGGCCCATATAGACTTACCTGATCTTTTCTTTTGAACCCCATAGAATGAAGTGATTTAGGTGGAAAATGAACTTTTTCATCCGTACTAGCACCATAGGTAGGAAACAACATCCCCAGTTTTTTGGCCAGAGATTATCCTTGGTTGCCAGGCAAGTTCATTTATGCTCTACCAGGCTTTTTAAATAACTCATGCATTATGGGCTTTTTCATGTTAATTTTTTTGTTTTGTACTTCTCAGGTTCCTATGAGTTTTGTTCCTTATTTGCATGCATGTGGCTTTTGGTGTTTGGCTTATTTTGCATTTAAATTACTTTTATGTTTGTTTATTGTAAGCCATCTGCAAAAAAATTATGTTATGAGGCACACACAAATGCCATGCAAAAAAGAAACTCCATTTGTTGTGATTGCTCACATGGGTGTTGCTGGGATATCGCAGGTGTGATCTGCGGGACGGTATGTACACACAATGCCCTCCATTCATCCTTAAATGGCACTCCTGAAAGTTATGGAACATTGGCTTCCTGCTGGTTTATAAAAGGCAAACAGTAGCACTCCCCTAATATAAAGGCAATTTAAAAATGAGCACATCTCCTTGAAGGCACTGAAGCAGTCATCTTCCTGTGTCATTGCAAGACTCACTCCCTTGCCTAATGCAGACCACCTTTTACCTACATATGTACTTTAGATGTGTGCTATCAGCAACAAATGCCTTACACCAATTTCACTAAGGCGTTAATCTTTTGAGTGTCTTTGCACTGACTTCCACCTCTAACACTAGATGACAGACAGTCAGAGTCCATCAGTATATTCTGTGCCATTCCGTGCAATGTGCAAGATTATAATAAATCCATTAGCAGGTCTGCACTTTTAACCTCATTAGGTTGGTAGCTGAGGATGCAATTTAATTATTCTAGTCATCTTCTAGTGAAGGTCTGTGCGTACCCCACTGCAAACTAGAACATAAGCATAAAACTTTGCCCCAAATTTTCTATCATATCAATGCATAAGACATCTACTGGACTCCAAACATCACAACAACCATCTGCAAATGGGGTCAGGATGGGTCTCTGATGGATGAAGGGCTGTAAAAGCAATTGCTCCATCTCTGAAGATCAGAAGCTTGCTATTAACACGCTGAAATAACATGAGATTCTTTTTAAAATTACCTAGACTTGTGAAAAGTGTTCATGCAAAAGACATAAATATAGCAAAAGAATCCCAAGCAGATGTATTTCTCTGTTGACGAAGGCTTTCATGCCCAGAATCACTGGGTTGATGTGAGTTTCCAGAGCTGTTTGGCCATGTTCCAGAAGCATTCCCTCCTGACATTTCACCAACATCTATGGCAGGCATCCTCAGAGATGGTGAGGTCTCAGAGGTTGCAAAGTTTTTTGTTACCTTTCCTCTATTATAAGTCAATCTGGTAGCAGGGGTGGTCTCACCTCTCCCGGGGGGGGGGGGGGTAGGCGAGCCTTATTTTTGCACACCCCCATGGCTGCTGGACGCCGCTGTGGCCGGTGACGGTCACGCGCAGCGCGCAGCTGCGCCTGCGTGTGACATCACGTGCAGCTGCACCACGCGTGGCTGCGCATGTGTGGTGACGGAGGCGCGAGTGTGCACTGGCTCCCGGGTAGGAGGCAGCACTGGCTCCCGGATAGGAGGCGCAGCGGAGGGGCGGCCAGCGTCGCGGCACCCCTTCCAGGTGGCGACGCTCCTCCCAGAACCCATCGCCCTACGCGGCCGCTTACTCGGCGGAATGGCAAAGGCCGGCACTGTCTGGTAGCCAACAATAACATATAAAGTAAATGCTTAAAAATAAAGCACAATATCAATAAACTATAGAACAGATAGTTGAAATTATATTTGAAAACACTAGATGAAAAATAAAACTGCTATTATTTTTACTACCCACATCTACACAGTATGCATACCTCAGTTAACAAAGTGCTGTACATGTGTTCCTGAGCGTCACCATAAAATTTAGTGACAGAGGCAGAAATAACATAGAAAGAATAGAGATATCACAAAAAGAAAAGCAGCTCAACATATTTCAGCAAACATTTTATTTTTTAAAACTAACAATAAACACAAGTGAAATTTATTTATTTATTTACAACATTTTTATCCCACCTTTCTCAGCCCAAAGGTGATTCAAGGCAGTGAAACGAGATAAACAAAAACATGTTGAACCTTCTAAAGATCACTTGAAGGTTTTTCCAACATATATACAAATTTTTTTCTTTCATCAATATCTTATGATTTCTATCTTGGTCATAAAGTTATGCTTTTAAAAAACATTTTTAAACATTTTTAAATGTTGGCATGTTTAAATGTCTATGGCATGTTTAATGATACAGCATGACAAGTTTATCTGCTGTCTCTGTTTCCTTCCATTTAGTTGTGCATATACGTACATTCAGTAAGGGATTCTGGAGGGGGCTGCTCTTTGTCTTGCCTGTTATAGGCAGGCATACATGGTTTTAGCTGAAATGACTATAACAAAATTCCATAGTTCCCAGTGCAAGCCTTTGTTGCATTGTTCATTGCAAACAGGCAGCAATGAGATTCCAGCTAAACATTATGAAAAATTTCCTGATAGTAAATAGTTATTCAATATGAAATATGCTGTCTTGGAGTGTGAAGGAATCTCCTTCTCTGGGAGTATTTAAGAAGAGGCTGGTTAGCCATCTATTTAGAGTGCTTTGACTGTGTCTTCCTACACAACAAGGAGTTAGGCTGGATGGCCCTTATAGTCTCTTCCAAATGTAGGAGTCTAATCTGCTCCAACCCAGCACTAAATGTGTCTGTTTCTCCAGCCTTACTATGCCATCCTCTCAATGCTGGTACTGCTTAAAAACCTGAGGCTAAAGAGTACATTATGTGGGCATAAAAGCCCCCTCCCCATATATATATGTGTGTGTGAGAGTGAGAGAGAGAGAGAGAGAGAGAGAGAGAGAGAGAGCTTATTTGTCAGAGGACTTGCTAATGCATGCGTAAAAGATTCCCTAAATAGTTTTAGAAGAGTTGCAACAGGGCAAGACACTAAGAATACTATGTTTTTCAGAGTAGGGTGTGGAATGCAATTCATCAAGTTGCCAAGGGCAAAAACTCTATAAAGGTAGTGTGCCAAAAGAGAGAATCAGGGGAAGAGGCGTAGATTTCTGTTATACTGCAGAGAACTATATAGGCTCTTATATTGGTTTCTTATTTAGTGCAAATTGTTAGACTTGGATGTTATTTCATGCCATGAGTTACGGTAATTTGTCTTAAGCCATTTATTGATTGCCCTTCTATGCTTGTGTTATCTTGCTTTTGGTTGCACATCAAAAAAGTACAATAAGCAAGCATTCTTCCAAAGCCTTGGGCCCTAATAGGATTATTTTTATTGGATAGCCTGCATCATTTGTACAATCCCTGAATCCACTGTAGCTGAAGGGAAGCCAATTAAAGTAAGTATGCAAGTTTTTAAAGTCATGTGAGCAGCCAATCAGAGGAACTGTCCAAGTCCCATTACCAGGATATCCAACAGATGGGAACCATCCATCTTCACCCAGATGAGTTATCATTGTCAGTAACCAGAGGGAGGGAAGCGTCCCAGATATTTTACTCCCAATCCCTAAAGGCATTCATTACCCACATTTCTACCCATCTCATTTCTAGGCTCTGTATTTCTGACTTGATCCAATTACAACAGAACACTCCAAGAGACTTAGCTCATATGGAAGATGAGCATGTCTTAACCTACAATATCATCTGTCTACAATGTAGGTTTCCCCATTCCACACTCTACTCCCACTTGCTTACAAAAATGGGATTAACATATTGGAAAACAAAGTCTTTCTCATCATTTTTATGTGAAAGTTTACCATTTCCCCACATAAACTAAATGTATGAATATAGCCTAAATTTACGAAACTTTGCTTTCATTTTGCATAAAAGGATATTGCAGCAAGTTAATAAAGCAGTACCACTGTGATCTTGCGAGTACCCAAAAGCCCTCATTTCCCGATGTTTAGTGAGCTAATACATACAGCTGTACTTTTCACTCAAGCCTGAGATCCAGCCTCTCAATTAATAGTCTCTTTTCTTAAACTGTTTTTAAGGGCCAAAAATAGATCAGAATTTGTGCTATTCATGTGTACTGTTCCAGGAAACCCTACAGTTTATAATACAAGCAACGTAATGTATCCAACCACTTTAATCCCACATTGTGCTGATCTTATCCTTCATACAATTCTTGTAGATATGGATAACTTTTATGATACCATTTCCATATATTTGGTGGATATCTTGCTAGCTTGGAAACTGGAGAAGTTGCACAAAAATAGAAGCAACAATAAAAAAGCAGCAGACACAAGCAAGATGCAGTGAAATCTAATAGAAGCACTGGTTGGATTTGATATAATTCTTATACTAATGGACTCTAAAGAGAGATGGCTGGAGGCATTTGCTATTCTAAGACATGCTACAGTATCTGTCACACTTTGGAGCAGCTCTTTCTAATGTGCTATTGTAGGGCAGGAGAAGTGCCATGTGGAACCATGATAAATTAAGCCTTAAAATTCATACACATAGGGGCAAACTGTGGTAGTAGGACACCTCCCTCCTTGAGGGAAACTGGAAGTGATCAACATTTAAAGCACATATTTATGCACGTTTTGATTTGACATGCCAGCCTAAGCTGCTGAGCTACTTCCCCTGGTCAATCAGCCTTCACAATTCTTAGTCCCATTCCCAGCCCATCTGCTTCACACCATGCACTTCTACTTGACAGAAAAAAGCTCCTTTAGCATGCCTGATTCACAGTGTTGAGGCCATTTGTTTTAAACATAATTTAAGCAAGGATATGCAGAACTTTCACAGACTGTAAATCAAGGAAAAACAAAACAAAACAACCATCTGATTTGGTAAGCCCCAGAACGCTAGTACAAAAGTGGCATGAGCTCTTAGCCCTTGTGTATGCAGTCCTATGCAAAAGGTCACTTGAAAGCATATCTTCTCTGTCAAATTTATAGGGATTTTACCAAATGAATATTGAGTCAAAGTCACCACATAAGCCAAAAATGCAAGTAAGAACAGTGCCAATTCAATTCCTGATTAGCAATATCTATTTATTGCAAAATAAGCCCATATGAATTTTTGCACCTTTGCTGTAAAATAAAGACATGCATTACAATACTTTCTGGAAATTTTCTTATGCCCAATATAATGCTTCCTTTTTATATGAAAAATCCATAATGCAATCAATCTGTTTTTTTAATTGTTATTATTAATTTTATTCATAACCAGCCTTTTCCTCAAGATTATCTCATAAATTAATATAATTAAAATATAGTCAAAATATACATTATTAATGTAAAATTAAAACAGTAATAATATTAAAATGATGATAAAAAGACAAAAAGGAGTTAAACTTGCACAATTTAAAACAATACAGCGTCCTTCTGAAAGTCCTTTTCTTTAAAGCCTTCACTTCTAAGAGCTGGTCTGAATAATAATTTAAAAAATATTCCTGTTCTCAAAATAAGGCATTCCAAAGGTTTAAGGCAGTGGTTCTCAACATGTTGGTCTCCAGGTGTTTTGCTCAATCACTGATTTTTGGGACTTTAAAAAAGTTTTCATGAACAACATTTAAAAAAAACCTACAACAGATATTTTCTTGAATTTCTATTTTCAATAATACATCATAACCAGGGCATCATTCCCACCCAAGTTCATAAAGATTTGCACATCCACTGATTTTTAGGGAATTTCAACCAACAAAACTTAACAGTACTATTTCACTGGAAGACCTCAGAGGCCATCCAGTCCAACCCCCTTCTGCCACATAGGAAAAGCACAGTGAAATCACCCCCAACAGATGCTGTTGAAATAATAACAACAATAATGGACCTTGAAAGCTTGTTTTGGAGGTTCTAGCAGGGGAGCGCAACTATCGTAAACCCGGAACTGAAGACTGGAGACCTCGGTACACTCCTTCTATACCTGGGACGTCAACCTCTTCCACCTAGCGCACAGCTTTGGGAGGGACGCACATGGAGCGGTGAGGGAGGAAGGGGACACCCGCCTAGCCAGTCAACTTTGCCTACCTCACAGGATTGATTCAACTCCCAACAATCCTTTATTATCTTGAAATCTTTTTCGAGAACGAACATGGGTTCCCCCCACCAAAACGTTCAGGGAGGAGGAGGTGGCACAAGGAGGTAAGTTGAATTCTGGGACATGTAGTTTGGGTAGGAGGAGACGCCTGTGGAAGAGAATTCAAATGTTTCCACCCTAAACTACATTTCCCAGAATTCTGCTCATTTTCTGCATTAAAACTTCAATATGAGTGTGGTCTCTGCCTCTCTCTCTGGGCCAGCCATGTACAGAGGGGCTTCTTTCTTGCCTGGAAATCCAGCAAAGCATCACTTCCTCCCTCTCACCACCCACTTTGGGGGAAAAGCAGGACTTCTCCTCCACTCTAACCTCACCATCCTCCTCGAGGCCCTTAGGGGGAACAAAACCTAGCCTTCTTGGGGATGAAGCTGCACCCACAATGGAGCCATTTAAGAGACTTTCATAACTCATCCAAAAGTCATAGGTCATATTGGCACATGGAAAATCCATATTACTTATTACATGGAGTGGTGTTTGGTTTTGCCTAGACTAGATGTTCAAAGCCTAAAGTTCACCATAGTTCAATTCCATCATTTTTAATCTTAAGGTTTTTTGCAATTCAAACCTGCCTCACACAGACAAGAGTTCTTTCTCCCACTCTGGACATTTCACAGATATATAAACCTCACTTGCTTTAGTTTCCAACAGATCTCACAACCTCTGAGGGTGCCTGCCACAGATTTGGGCAAAGTGTCAGGAGAGAATGCTGCTGGAAAATGGCCATACAGCCTGGAAAATTCACAGCAATCCAGTGATTCTGGCTATGAAAGCCTTCGATAACATCACTTTCAAAATTAATTTATAGGTGACCTACAAAATTCATTGAAAATGGCCAAATCCTAATTTGTGTGCTGATCATTCACAACAATCAAGCAGTTTCCTCAACTAAGAATTCTCTGAAATGTATTGATTAATCATGAAACTCTTCCATCAGATACTAATAGCATATTTTGGAAGTCCAAAACAGAAATATTTTATATTGGCACATGGAAAATCCATATCACTTATTACATGGAGTGGTGTTTGGTTTTGCCAAGACTAGATGTTCAAAGCCTAAAGTTCACCATAGTTCAATTCCGTCATGAATCTCTGATAATCTATCTAAAAAGGCAACAGCTATTAATAAGAGATCATCAGTGCTCAAAATTAGAAGATGAAAAATCAAAAACCTCATAAGCTTTGGGTCGCCATAGGTTGGAAATGACTTGAAGGCATATAATAATAATTATCGCATGCAGCTTTGAAAAATAGCTACAAATATCAGTCTCCAAAGTCCTGCATCTTCTCTAAACCAACTTGGATTCGGAAGAATAAAATTTTTGCCTGCAGCTTTCATTCTGTTTTGACAACTGATTAAGACTAATTTAACTTGTAGGGATGACTTGCATAACCAGGGATTACTAAGTTTTGAATTGTAACAAAGTACTGAAGTGTGTGTGTGTTTAATTATTTTCAGATTGGTCTACTTTGGGTTCACAAGCTGACTTCAGAACAGTTAGGGTTCCAGGAATTCAATGCATCCTTTCACAGAAAAGTCAGATCCAGAGCTCCTTGGTTTGTCAATGAAACTGGCACTCTACCAATCACTGCTGAGACTTGTAGAATAGCAGCTGCAAAGTATTATCCAGCTCAATGTATGAGAAATTTGATTGGGGTGAAGCTAGCAAGTCACAAACAAAGAGAGATTAAAAGGACTGGTCTTCACAGTTTTCCACTGAAGTGTGGAATGCCTTTATTCTAAGAAATGTATGAAGACATATGACTTGTTGAGCTGCTGGCAAGATTAAGCACGGGGAAAGAGAGAAAAGGAAAGCAATTATCCTCCAATACATAGTCAATCCATACCTAGATCAAGTACTGGCCCTTCAACGGTGATGATGCAAAACAAATTCACCAGCTCGCCTCGATAAATGGTTGTCCTATCCGAATGCACCGACACGTTAAAAACAGGACCTAGGAAGCAAAAAAAGAAAAGAAACAGTTTTATCCCATTTCCTCTGTTATGGGATTTTAGGAAGCTGCTATTAAATATAGACTTGCCAGTAGAGAATGCTACTCTTTGGATTTCAGCACATATTCATAACTTATATCGGACCAAATACTTATAGAAATAGATCCTCATGCTTATCAACAAAATGCATTTCATGCTGGCTGTATGCAACAGACTGCTCAGAAGATTTCTGAAGATTCAAAGTGATGCACCCGGATGGCTGCAGTATTATAAGCTTTCTCAGGCATGTCTAGAATGAGTTCCAGAATTGTATTGCATCTTATACCCATAGGTTATTCATTCATTACCAATTACTAATAACTGATGCACTATATAAACCACAGATTACTATCTGCCCTGAATTAGTCACAAAATGTGTTGGCAATCTGTAAACTGTCTTCGTCTCTCTATTGCTGTTTAATTATAACACCCACCTCCCCCAACCAAATGGAGGAATGTTTTCCTACATACACTGTTCCTTCACTTATTGCTGGGGTTAGGTTCCAGGACCACCCGCAATAAGTGAAAAACCGTGATGTAGGGATACTCTACTTTTAAAAATATTTATACATTATTTTAGTAGTTATACATTATTTTAAGTCTTTATAAACTTAAGGTAAAGTGAAGGAAAGGAAGGAAAGGCCCTTCAAGGAGGGAGGACTAAGGAGGGAAAGCGCCTCAGACAGCGGCGGTGGCAAACCCCCACAAAACAGTGAAAATACCGTGATATATATTTTAAATTAATATTTTTTTGAAATCCGCAAAACAGCAAATCTGCAATAAGTGAACCGCAAAGTAGCGAGGAAACACTGTATATCATTTTAGGCTTTATAACCAAAGAAAGGTGGGGAATAAACATATAGAAAGTGAGTTGTGCATTTCTGTTTCATTTTGACTTTTTTCGTCTGTTGGTTATGCAGAGTAAATGCAATTCCATAGCAATTTTCAGTCAGACTTTCAAAAGGCAGATAAGAGATAGAAGGACAGGGGGGAAATTGAAGAAAGCAAATGATTAGACTTATCAAGAAACACCCTCCCCAATATGTCATTCTTTTGTCAGAAATTCACAGCCTCCTAGGTGGGTGTTGATTTCTCTAAAAATATGGAAACAATATAAGAAATTATAGAAAATACATTTCTATTTATTTATTTATTTCAAACATTTGTAATCTGCCCTTCTCAACCCCCGAGGGGGGGACGGGACGGGACTCAGGGCGGCTTATACCAGCAACCAGCAATTCGATGCCAACACACAACATAGCAATAAAACACAATTAAAACATTGATTAAAACATTAAATATAAATAGGCAGTTAAAAACATCATTAACAATAATACGATTGCATCGAAGTTCAATTCAACATTCAGGGACTTAGTCCAAAGCCTGTCTATTATCAGTTCACATACATCAACTGCAACTGCTACTAAAAGCTTGTTGTCCAAACGTCTGGTCCCAAAACCTTGATTTGAGCTTTTTCCGAAGGAAAGGGGAGACCTAATTTCACTGGGGAGAGTTCCACAGACCCCCCGGGGGGGGCAGCATCTCTCATCCCCACCAACCGTATTTGCGAAGAAGGTGGGACCGAGACCAAGGCCTCCCCGGACGATCTTAAATTCTGAGGTGGATCGTAAAGGGAAATGAGTTCAGACAAGTAAGCTGGGCTGGAACCATATAGGGTTTTATAGGCCAAAGCCAGCACTTTGAATTGTGCTCAGAACTGGACCGGCAGACAGTGGAGCTGACGTAACAGGGGGGGGGGGGGGTTGGTATGTCCCCTGTATACCACTCCGGTGACCAATCTTGCTGCCACTCGTTGGACAAGTTGAAGTTTCTAAATAGTCTTTGTCCATTTCTCTATACTAAAATTCTCCAACTGAATGCCACCCAGCAACCTCTATTGTCATCACCCACCATTATAACAGTCTGTGAATGTTAGGAGTTGCAGTAACTGACCCTGAGCACACTGATAGGGAACAATTGTCATTTGCTATCTCCTGTTGCATTTGTACTTTCATAAACGCATTCCCTCTTGTAGTTGGGTCTAATCGATATTCTCCAGAGATACTTTCGAAAGTAAATCAAGATTTCTGTTGAATGTTAGTGGCTTGGAAACTACATTTTTTTCATGATCGATACTGAGTCAGCCAGAAAAACTGAAACTCTATATTGCAAAGGAAAGTGCATTCAACATTTATTGTTAGGATTTAAAGGAGCGAGAAAATCTCTATGTATTTTTGTAACTCTCAATCATATTTATCGAATACCTGGTGTGAAGAATAACAAGGATGCACAACAAAAATAGCTCATGATCTTATATATATTCATTAACAAGTCATACAAGTCATTTCATTTTAATCAGACATAAATGTAGGAGAGGTACTTTTTTTTTCATCTGATGCTGTTCATTTCCTTGGCTAACATATTCCTGCCGAGCCAGAGTGTCATAGGAAAGATCAGTTCCACATGTTTTCCAGTTCAGACAAAAATAGCTGCATTAAATTAATCCTGTATCAAGTTAAGAGGGAATTATTGCATTTCCTAGAGCCTTATCAGCCTATAAACGAGGAGAGAAAAATCATATCCATGTGCCTGATGACAGCACTCCCCTAGAGGTTACTGCCTATAGTTAATGCAATGGAAGACATTATCCCCTCATTTGATGTCATTGGGGTGTTCTATGCACCATGTGAATTTGCAGGAGAAGATAGAAGGTACCCCAGATACAAATATAGTAACCCAAACTTTTTGAAAAGGGGAGAGAAAGAGCAATTCTATCCCAATCAACTTAACTGCATTAGCCAATGATCTCTGGCCATCTCTGAAACAATCTGTTGTTATCCAGGCCAACAGAGTAATGAACTGAAATCTTTTGGAATGACTTTTACAGAGACTGTCCAGGTTTGCTTTAGAGAAAATACAAAAAAATTGTTGACAAATACCAATTAACTGATTAACTAAATACCTTTTCACTTAGGACTTTTTCAGACCCCCCCCCCCCCCCAAATACTTTGACTCGGAAGGAACTGGGGGAGCCGACAAGGAGCTCTGGTTTGGCTGGTCCATGAGGTCACGAAGAGTCGGAAGCGACTGAACGAATGAACAATATTCTACTTGGATATAAAGCAACAAAGTTTGCAATAATTCCACAGAATTTGAAAGATTCCTTACTGGTGACATTTTAGTCACTCTGAAGACAAGTATTACATGACTATGGATTTGTATGTGTTGAGAGTTTCTTTTGTGCTACTCATTATCAAATAAAAAATCATAATCAGGAATAATATGTCTGTAGACACAGGAAGATTATCCCACACACAATATGTTTGGGACCAGAAGTGTTTTGGATTTCAGGGTCCCCCCCCCCCCAGATATTGGAGATAGAGAGAGAGATAGATAGAGAGAGAGAGAGAGATCTCCATGAGATATCTTGGAGATAGGACTCAAGTCTCCTCCAAAGTTCATTTATGTTTCACATATACTTTATTTGTGTTCAGCGCCATCCAGTGCCCAGCCTGGCTCAACAGCAATATGTGTGAAAAAGATATTGGGAGTCCTTGTGAACAACAAATTAAACATGAGCCAATAACGTGATGTGGCAGCTAAAAAGCCAATGGGCCCGCATAAATAAGAGCATAGTTTCTAGATTCAAGAAAGTCATGCTACCCCTCTATTCTGCCTTGGTGAGACCACATCTAGTATTCTGTATCCAATTCTGATCAACACAATTGAAGGGAGATGTTGACAAGCTGGAATGTGCCCAGAGGAGGAGGGCGACTAAAATGATCAAGGGTCTGGAGAACAAGCCCTGTGAGAAGCGGCTTAAAGAGCTGGGCCTGTTTAGCCCGCAGAAGAGAAGGCTGAGAAGAGACATGATAGCCATATATAAATATGTCAATCTTGATTACTTTTGCTGTTTCATTATATACGTAATAACCTAATGAAGTTTAAGAAATAACTGATGTTGACTTTATAAACTAGATAGAAGTCCTTAAATGAAATATTTACTAATAAGAAAATAGAAGCATTTTTCTTAATATAGAATGAAGCAAGTTGTTTATTATTATTGTTATGATAAAAACTGAAGTCCACTTCAGTCCTAGATTGTATCTGTTTTGAAATAAAGAAATCAGGCAAATTCAATTGGTATTCTGATAGTATTAGAGAAGGCAAAACTAATTTTAATCAATAATAAAGAAAGCATAAATCTGTCCTAGCAAACAGTTCTCTTTTGGTTGTGAGTGCATTATTGCCAGAAATTAAGTTAGTTCTCCATCTGAGATTAGGAATAATGCAAACCTACACAATATTTGCTTTCTGTAAGAAGCTCTTCATTCTAATGACTTACAACATGAAGTTAAATTGAAGGCAGACACAACCTCTCACTTTTCTTTTAATTTCCCAATGTGAGGACAATAGTTGTTTTTCAGTTTTAAATATATTGCCTTACTGTCAGCCACTTTGGAAATAAGAAAGGGTTACAGTAGAAAAGATCTCTCTACACAAATGGAAAATCTAATAGTCAAGACAAAGAAACTCCAACCTCTCCCTCTTACCAGACATAGAATCGATCCTACTATCGTCACCAAAAAACAGAACACAAAAACAGAGCAGATAACAGAAGACTAGATTGATATTATAAAAAGGTAAATGTAAAGGTTTCCCCATGACATTAAGTCTAGTCATTTCCAACTCTGGGTGTGTGTGTGCTCATCTCCATTTCTAAGATGAAGAGCCAGTGTTGACCGTAGACACCACCTCCAAGGTCATGTGGCTGGAATGACTGCATGGACCGCCATTACCTTCCCGCCGTAGCTGTACCTATTCATCTACTTACATTTGCATGTTTTGAACTGCTAGTTTGGCAGAAGCTGACGCTGACAGCAGGAGCTCTCTCTGCTTCCCGGATTTGAACCGTCAACCTTTCAGTCCGCAAGTTCAGCAGCTCAGCAGTTTAAAGACTGTGTGTTTGGTGCCTCAACACTTGACTGTGTGTTTGTGGCCTCAACACTTGACAGATAATGTTTAGCTGTTGTCTAAGTTGTAGTGCAATTTCATGCCAAAATTCCACAAGGGAAAAATGGGGGGGGGGGGAGATAATTCATTAGGCAATTGTGGCAGACACCTTAAAACAAGGTGTTTTCACTGTCATTCAAATTGTAACCTCCACTTTTAAGTAGAAATGATAAACATCCAAATTGGAACCTTCAGAGAAACAAAAAGAAGGCATTCCATAATTCATTTGGAAATTGTAGTACAAACGCACACTCACATTAAAAGGCAACCTTTCCAAAGTGGGTTTGTGACCATCAGCTCATGAGACACATTTATCTGGACACAAAAAGAAGGCATTTTTCTCTCTTAACATGAAAAAATCTGGGTTTTCCATAGTCGTTTCCATTTTTGCTTATTGTTATTTACTTTCGGTAGTCCATGAAACCCATGGGGGCTATCAGAGGGATAAAATTGTCCCTACTCTCCTACAATTTCCCAGTATGTTATTTATGCAGGTGATGGGAGTCAACTGATTCTTATATTCCAGTTTCTCTTTATTTCAGCTGGAGCAGGCGCTGTTTCTCATGTAAGATTTACACCTTGTTCTCTGCATCGTGTTTCAATCACAAATCAGGTGAGAAAATGGAGGGAAGAATCCAACTACATACTCAGTCACATCTTCAAAACACTGGCTGACAGGTTTAGCAGTCAAATTTGTACCAATGTTAAGGAACCATATAGAATAATTAATGGAAAAGATGATTGAAATCAGGAATGGTGCAGTTCTCTGGATGGTGATGGACTACAATCCCAATCAGCTCCAGTTAGAGCAGTTAATGGTGAGCAATGCTGAAACTTGCAATTCAACTCCATCTGAAGACCCACACAATTCTGATCCTGATTTAAATCAATGAATCAAATCAAGTCTTTTTGTTCTGCAATTTTAAACTTATTTAAATACATCCACCCTGCTTTGAGAAATAAATCAGAAGTCCCCGTTTTTGTACTGATTGTACCCAATATCAAAGATGACTAATGTGTAACTACTGAGATGATATTGGACTACATTTTCCATCAGCCTTCACCACCGGATGTCCAGACTAAAACTGATGGGAGTTGTGGTTCAGCACCATTTGTAGGACCATACAATTCCCATCTGGCTTAAATAAACTTACACATAACCAGACTGAAACAACTTGGCTTTTGTTTGAGATTAATTCATCTCATCTTGAAATGCAGCACTCAAATATATTACAAAACTTTAAAAACCTAGAACAAATTGAGATATTGCTTTGATTGAAGATTATAGCAAAGCCCCTCATGTTCCCACTACAGACTGTTGTAGATTTTGTTTATTTATTTATTTCAAGCATTTGTACCCCGTTCCCCTCACCCCCGAGGGGGGTGGCACAGGGTGGCTTTACAACAGGCAGCCATTAGATGCCGAACATCAATTAAACAATCATAATCAATAGATAATAGATTACAGCTGTGTCTATGTGTTGTTGTGTGCCTTCAAGTCATTTGACTTATGGCAATCACAAGATAAGCCCATATGATTTTCTTGCCATTTGTTATGCAGGTTGCCTTTGCCTTCCTCTGAGTGTGCTGTGTATCCCAGGTCAAACAATGGCTTTCGGTGACTAAGTGTTGATTTATTTATTTCAAGCATTTGTACCCCACCCTTCTCAACCCCCAGAGGGGGGACTCAGGGCAGCTGGTCTCCAGAATCGCAGTCCATTGCTCCAACCGTTAGACCAGGGGTTCTCAAGTTTTTTATGCTAAGGACTTGTTAACGGCTCTTCAGACTTGAGGGGGCTGGATTACAATTTGGGAAAAATATGAAGAAATTCCTATGCATACTGCACATATCTTATTTGTAATGCAAAAAAACATGGAACAACAATACAATATTTAAAATGAAAAACAATTCTAACCAACCTAAACTTAGCAGTATTTCAATGGGAAATGTGGGCCTACTTTTGGGAAAGTCAAGTTAATTAAGATTGTTGTTGTTGTTTGCCTACAAGTCATTTTAGACTTAGGGCGACCCTAAGGCAACCCTCTCACAGTGTTTTCTCATCAAGATTGAGGACCCCTGCACTACACCATGCTGGTTCTTGCCTAGATATAGTAGGTTTGTAAAAATGTGGCTTAGAATGCTACGTTGAGAAGGGTATAATGTATTATGAGCTACAGGGGACAACTAATGTAATCTACAGTACAATCTGCTCCTAATCCAAAATATTACTCATATCCACCCTAGCATCGGATTTGGCAACATTAAAGTGAAATTACTATCACCTTGTCATGCTCATTTTCCCCACATATTACCAGCCATAGCCGGCAGCTGTTTTCTCTGTTTATAACAAATATTAAAAAAACAGAAAAGTATAAAAAGTGTTTTGTGTTTTAGCTGTGTGATATATTTGTACCACAAATAGAAAAGAAGACATACAGGCAATTATTAAAATAGATTCTATCTAAAGGGAAGAAATCAGTGATAAGCAGAGGGAGATGGGTGTTTTTCTGTTTTCTGCCTCAGAGAACTCAGAAAAAGAATAAACTTGAGTGTATCATAGGAACACAAAAAGATCGGTCACTACATTTTCAACAGAAGCCTATAAACAAGAGTAGTGACACCCCTCGCTTATTGTTCCTCCAACAAACAGTAAATATATATACTTCTTATGAACCCAAGGAAAATACGCGTAAGTAGGAATCACTACTAAAAAGTTCCCTTTTTAAATTTGTCTAATTTGTTTGTAAAACCAACTTAACCATGGGTGAAAAGACATCATACCATTGCATTTAATGGGAGCTCCTAAAATTCACAGCTGAAGGTAGGTAATAAACTCAGAACATGGGTGTTTCTGTACAGATGCTAAGCAAATGAATTTTCAGTACTAGAAATAACTAAACCTACAATCTTCTCACATCAATCCTTCCTGACCAGTCCATTCTTTCTTTATTCAAGAGGTCTAAAGCAGGGTGGTTGGGTTGCTATTTTGCTTGTTGCTACCTTTAGAAAGGTTTTGAATCCTGTTTATTTGCTGCAAAATACTCTTTGTCACAAGATATAGAAGAACCTTGCAGTACCAACTCTATATGTTTTATGTATGTGCTGTAAACTGGAATGTCCTTTGTCCTGAAGGACTCTGGAGATGGGGAACACAACAGGGGAAATGAGAAGAAATAAATATATGAATTTTAGAGACTAGATTTTGTAATGACATGGAATGGAAATGTAATAAAATTAATAGAAAAATAAAATAAAAATAATTGGCGGGAAACAGGAAAAGAAATGTCATTTGTCCTAAATCTCCTGCAATTATGTCAAATCTCGTACACTGTAGAACTTGTGCAATTGAACACTATCTTAACTAGCATGGCTCAATGCTATGGAATTATGGGAGCTGTGGTTTTACAAGGACTTTATCCTTGTAAACAATGCTGGAGCCTCACCAAATTACAACTCCCATGGTTCCACAACATTGAACCATAGCAGTTAGTTCTACAGTGTAGATGCATCCTTTGTTGTTGGACTGACAGATAGATTGCAAAAAGGACACAGTTCCATTGAGAAGACCTCTCACATAATGAATGGGAGAGATGGCTCAAAACAACCTGCCTACAAATGGCTAGTAAATGTTGCAGTAGAACTAAAAGATATTGCTTTCACTGAATGCCAATCCTAACCAAAAACAAAAGGACTGGCATAAAAAGCTACCACATGCAAGATTTCCCTAATTCTGCTCTACACTGAAGCCCCTTTCACCCAGCCATGGCTTTTCTTGAGAGTCCCTCAATGCCCAAAATAATCTTTTGGAGGGAAGCTCAGGCGACTGCAGTGGGGACTATGATGCAGTCAATACAATCTTTGCTTTTCTGACTACTTTTGTTTTAGGGATGATTTCACTTAGTCTGAGTTGTCATGGGAATTCCACAGCAAAACTGAAAGACAAGATAGAAATGTTTTAATAAATACTTTGCTAGTCTGATTTGATATGCTGTATGAATCTCATGTCTGTTCCTAAACATAAGGCCTGGCAGGACTGGGATGAGAAATGGGATGGGGCACCACAACAGTTCATAAAGAGAATTATTTAAAAGTTTTTTTAAAGCTTTTTATTGCTGCCACATTGAATCCAGGTCCTGCACATTTCAGGATAGGACCTATGTGTGCCATTCTAGCAATATGATATTGAACATGTTATTCTTTTCTGCTAAAAACTGTAATAAAATGTTATAGATCATGTTCACCTATTATTTCTAAGCAGATAACAATCTGTGATGGCGTTTTCAAAGCACTATTTCAAATCTTGAAATGGCACACTTTGCTTGGTTAGTGGAAAGCTAAAACCTTTTATTAAAAGATATAAAGAACAGTAGACAGTAAGTGTTTGGAGCTTTGACCTCACATTTGTTTTCTAAACCCATCTATTTGCCTCTAGTTGATTTGCAAAAGGTTGTTTTGCTTAATGCTTGACCTTCAAAGGATTCAGAATTCAATATGCCACATTGTATAGCCTTTCTCACATATATGCTCTTTTGATCTCAAGGCCATCTCAGGTGCCGCGCACATGAGAACCCTCATGTGCGCGGCACCTGGCTCCCAGGAGAGATGACGTTCATCCCAGCCCCTCTCAGGCTGTACCCTGGGAGTGGGCAGTTTGATGGTACGTAACTGCCTCCATGGTGTGCATGGCCTTATGTTTCTCTCCCCTGTTTATGTGTTAACCCTTAACTGTTGTCCTGCAATGTGTGTTTTTTATTGTCATTCGTTATAATTCAAGCTGTAAACTGCTCCGAGCCTCTGGGGAGTGGCGGTATAGAAGTTTGAAATATAATAATAATAATATCTCACAACAGCATTGCATCAGCAAATATGCCCTCCAAGGAGGGGCACATTGTCATCCTTCACCCTAACTTTGAAAATACAGAAAAGGGCAGGTTCATCTGGACAATGGGCAATGATTCCAGAGGTCTCCCCAGATCCAAACTGAGAGAAAAACCTGTGGATTGTATGACAGGTGTATTGAATGGGTCCAAAGACCCTTAGCCACCAGGAATGTTTCCTTCCAGCTCCTACTGGAAAAAGTTATGTAGGTGTTGAGTGCAGTTGCCTGAAACGACCCATTCTGACCACAATCAGTTACAAACTGGCTGTTTTGAGCATACAGATCTATAAAATTACTGAGTCTTGCAAGGAACACACTGCTCCAAAGTTGTCTTACCCACCAACACAGAGTTCTAGATGGTCCTACAATCACTACAAGGCCATAAATTTAAATTTGGAGATAATTTTGGTATGCAGTCCTTCTCCCAGATTGCTCAGAGATAATGTCAAACGGCCCCTATATTATTAAAAGACTTCATAAACCAAATAAAGCTAATTGTACCATAGGTGACTTAAATGGAATTCTGTGCCTTGGGCCATTTTAAAAAATTAATTACAATATAATTATGCCATGGTAAATTTGTTAGTTTTTTAAAATTCCACAAGACACTATTTTTTTTGGGAGGGAGAGGAGAAAACAAAGGATTTGGAAGCACCTAGAAGATTAATAAAGTTGGACTCATCTACATGTAGAATTAATGCAGTTAGAGATCACTTTAACTAACATGAGTCAATGCTATGGAATCATGGATGGTAAAACATCAAACATCCAGGCATCCCCTGGGCAACATCCCTGCAGACAGCCAATTCTCTGACACCAGAAGCAACCTACAGTTTCTCGAATCACTCCTGACATGAAAAAAAGGAGAAGTGGTTTTATAAAGTTTTTAATCTTCTCTGACACAGAATGCTGGTGTCACACGAAACTACAACTCCCATGATTCCATAGCATCAAGCCATGGCAGATGGTGGTACTAATTCTACCTCCAGTAAAAGAAATATATTAATAATGTGATGTTCACAAAATTCTTCCCTGGTGTTCCTGCCTTTCTGGAAATATCCTGAAATATATTTTTCCAGAAAATTTAAGAGAGTTTCTGTAAGTCATGGTTCCTCTGGAAGAATATTTAAAAACCAACATCTCCTCTGCAATAAAAGTATAGCCACCAATTTAAAGAGAAGACAGTGAAAAAGACTAAGAGTGCCTGGCAGTTCCTCGAGACAGTATACTCTAAAGAGCTTTTATTGAAACATGAAACCATTCAGATAAAGTGATGCTCTGAAAGAGCTCTGGCAGGATGCCATGCTTGTGGCAAGAAAGTCTTCCAGTCCAAATATGGTGTTCAAGCTTCGAACAAAAAAAGATCAATAAGAATACAGAAGTCTACTGCAACAACCATTAAGGACTTGTATTATGTGGAAATTGTTGAGACTTCAGTTAACAGCTTGTCCATTTCTTATTGACTTCTATGGTTTACACGGCTTATTGGGCTAGGCACAATTCAGAATGAAAGAGAGTAATATGGGTTAGTAAAGTATTTTAGAATTCATTTTGTATAAAACCAGTTGGTTGCACAAAAAAAACCCCACCTTAATCCTGTGCTATGAAATAATGTTTCATTGGTAATATGTTAGAATTGATGCATACTCGAATCAGTGTTAATTAAGTGAATAAGAAAAACGGGAAGAGAGAACCTATGTTTTATCCCTGTTGCCATTTTCTATCACTGGTATGCAATACAAGAGTTGTGAATTACACACTGCTTTCTGTAAGCCGATCACAAATACAGTTATAGTTGTCATTTTGCTACTGCCTGAGAAAGACTGAGTCTTTTGTCTCTTCTTTCTAACAAAACATGACCCACCAAGCAGAAATAGTTTGTGGAAGGTATGATCAAACATATCTCTTCTCTCACACAGCACAGATATGCTCAGCTGGGTCTCACTACTGTGTGGGTAATGGTGCTTCAAAAGACAGCATTATCAGCTCTTCAGACAATAGTGGTTCTCTCAGTCAAACATGGGCAGTGCTACAGAGAAAAAGCAGAATACTTCAAGAGCAGCAATGTTCAGTTTTTCAAAGATGGATGAGATGAATTGCAGTATACACACATTGACAGGGAAGAGCTCTGGGATCAAAGCTATGCTTAACTGAATGGCCACTTCCATAGTTTAGAGTAGAGTAGAGGTTATCAAACCTTTTCAGCCACAGACCCCTTTTTGAAGCAAAAGTGTCTTGTGGAGCCCCAAGAAATGTTTATGTATTATATTATATTATATTATTTATTTATTCAAATTTATCCGTCGCCACTCCCGGTTGGCTCGGGGCGACTTACATACAACTTACATACAATAAAACAGCAGTTACAAAATCATATTAAAACCATATCATAGAATTAAAACAGTAACAGTAGTAACATAAAAACATCAGGAGAGGCCAAGCAATTTTAAGATCCAAAGGTCTGCTGGAACAATAGGGTCTTACAGGCCTTCTGGAAAGCTAGTAGATTATGAAGAGCATGATCTTCGGCAGGAAGCGCGTTCCAGAGGGTTGGGGCTATGATTGAGAAAGCCCTTCTCCTTGTTGCAGTCAGATGGTAAACTTTAGGGCTTGGGACCACCAGGAGATTTTGCAACTCTGAGCGCAAGGATCTAATGGGACAGTATGGGATGAGGCGGTCCCTTAGGTACACTGGCCCCAGACCATTCAAGGCCTTGAAGGTCAAAACCAACACTTTGAAGGTAATCTGGCACTCCACAGGAAGCCAGTGCAGGTCACGCAGAATAGGTATAATATGGCAGCTCATCGGGACACCCGCGAGCAGCCAAGCTGCGGCGTTCTGCACCAGCTCAAGTTTCCGGATCACCAACAGAGGAAGGCCAATGTAAAGAGCGTTATGCAGGAAAAGCACAATCAAAGCACCTCCAACAGATTACCATCCAGCCTTTATAATAATAATAACAACAATAACAGAAATCCCAGGGACCATCCAGTTCAACTCCCTTCTGCCATGCAGGAAAGGCATGTGGGAGGGAAATAGGGTTTTGGAAGCAAGGATGACGAGGGGGGAAAGCTTTTGGGGGGAGAGGGAGGAGCAGGAAAGAAGAGGGAAAGCTTGGAGCAGGGAGGAGACAGGAAGGGGAGGGAGGAAGAGGTAATTGTGGAGTCCTTCAGTATGTTTCATGGAGACCCAAGGGCTCTGCGGAGCACACTTTGAGAATCCCTGGTTTAGAGAATCATACACACACTAGATATGTAAACAGGAAATTATTGAGTGATTCATAGTTACTTGGATGACTTCATGACACCGTTGAGGTATTGAGGAAATAAAGAAAAAGTATTGGGGAAATAGAGAAAAAAGATCAACACACTGATCTGGTTAAGGGGGAGTTAAAGATTTGAGTGAGTGTATGTTGCAGGCAGCAAAATATGGAACAGAGAACAAATAACTCCATTCTCCAAGAATGCTAGAGCAATTATGATCAAGTTCATATAAAAAGCCATGTAAAATACAGCTTCTTAGACCTTATATCCTTTTCTTGTAATACTCTGAAATCTTTCTTTTAAAAAAGGATAAAATAAAGAGAAATAGTATATGACAACAACAGTATATTTGTAGAATGATATTTTGCAGCAGTATTTCCTTCAAAGTTTCTAAAGCACCAAGGTTCTCCTAGTATGTGAAGACCAGAAGAATAAATATTAGTGTGCGAAGGATCTTGTAACAAAATAGACTAACTGAGGGACCAACTCTAAGGTTCCAGAATATTTTTGATAACTTAGATTTAAGACGAATATGGCTTTGTTTTTGATTAGAATAAATTGGAGAAATTCTGGCCAATTGTACAAGGCTTTACAACTGAATTAATCACCATCAGATGCACCACCAACATCATATTATTTCCCAGCTGCTGATCATACAGAGATTTGTACTGACCTGACATCTGGAAGTCTATCTGGATGGGGTTAGATAAGCCATTGACTGCCTCTCGCCACATGCCTCCACCCCCTGGCGACCATGCAGTCACCACACAGCGATACAGCCCAGCATCCGAAATCTGTGTCTGGTACATCCTGTAGCGGAACTCATTTTCCTGGACCTTCTCCAAGACCACACCATCCACTCGGTCCTGGTCTGTCCAGTCTTCACGTCTGACCACTGAATCTTGATTGAGGGAAATTATGCGAGTGGTCCCATTAGGATGAGTCTGATCATTCAGCGTTTTCTCAGCTGTAATGAGGACTGAATATCGAGGAGATTTGATGTTCTGAGAAGACACCTTGCATGTCATTTCAAAAGTGTGCCCTGCCATGAAGAATGGCTTCAGCTTCACAGCCTCTACGGTGAGTGCATAATCTGAGAAAAGCAAAGGAAGGATAAGCGTAAGCAACAAGCCAAGAATGGACAAACATATGCAGTAAGCACAGAGCTGGGGGAAGTTGCTTTTTTGGCCCCTGGTCATGATGGCTGGAGGATTCTGGGAGTTGCAGTCCCAAAAAGGAATTTCCCCGAGCTCTGGGTAAGCAAGATGTTATGCTATTAACATTCTGCAGTGCATTGCAAGAATAAGACTGAGGAATGCATCAAAGTCTGTGGATGCAGACACACAAAATCACAGTACAGTATGTGTCTCTAACAGCACAATTCCCACTGAGTTCAATGGAGCTTACTCCCACATAAATGTGCATAGGACTGCAGCTCAAGTGAGATAGCTTTCAGCAACTATTTAGCAGCATGTTTTGACAATGCATGAAAAACAGAAACAGCAGGGAAAGGTAGGCATGCAGAATAATTACATACTGAGAATTTCATCTCCATGCTTGAGTGAAATCCTAACTGAGCTTTGATAAGAAGTCAGGGGTTCATTTTGGATTGTGGAATAACTGTATGAATGAACGCAGACACAATGAATCAGAAAGAATTAACTTTCCAAGACTAACAGTAGTAGCTCCTGATATGGATTATTTAAGGCACATTTGATTAAACTGTGGAGAAATTTCAAAGAAGGCATCCATTCAGCTGCCGCATTTGCAAACAAGTTCCTCACTCTTTCTATTCTTAGTTATTTAAATGTTTGTTAATGTAATTTATATTCCTCCTTTCTCCCAAGATGGAATTCAAGAAGGCTTATTCCTTAAAAAATAATAAACCAAGTGACTTTCTACATTGCCATAAGATATATATTTTCATCTGTTATAAAGCATGATCCAATTTAGTCTTTTTATTCTTTGTCTCAGAAGTTACCAGCTTGCACTCAATTAACTGTTCAGCATAGCATCACCTCGTATGATCACCCCTCTTCGTTTAATACAAACGGAGGACCCTGAAGGTGGTAGTACAATGCCCCTTCTCTGAATACAAAGGGTTTGGGGTCTAAAGGAAAAGGTTTTGAAGAATTGACTCTTGCGCATTTTCTACCTTTCTACCTCTTCACCCCCTGCCCTCTATATAGAATTACCATTATATAGAGGGCTGGGTTGAGGAGGTAGGAAGGTAAGAAATGCACACTTAATAAGGCTTCCACTTGAACTAATGTCAGGACCACTGCTAGAATGGCAAGTGCTGCCAGAAATAGCCAAGAATGGCATTTGTTGCATCTGCAGCAAAAAGGAAGTAACACTTGGGTTCAGGAGTCTTGATTCTCTGCATGGAATGCTCCCATGACATCAAAGAAGGAATACAAGGACATTGATGGGATTTTCCAACATAAGGGGGGTCTGGATAAGATTGGCGAAATTCACACATGAATACTAACATGAATACTAAACCCAGAATTATCCTGGGTCTAAGAACTGGGAGTTAGATAGAACTGGCGAGACAGAATATAGAACAGATAATCAGATAACTCCTTCAGTAATTTCTTGCCTGGTTGCTTTCCAAGGCACTCTCATTTTGGGTCCAAGTAGCCCTTTTTAAGCACTACACCAGTAGAAGATTATGATCAAGTGATACATGCAACACTGGTGATTATGATCAAGTGATACATGCTGGTGATGTTAGACAGAAAACTAAACAAGAAAATAATCCTAGAGTTGCAAAAGATCACAAAGATATAACAATTTATTGCAGAACTTCTGCAAATAATCTGGCACAATGTTCCTTTATGCTAACTGAATAAATAAAACATAAATACATAAACCATCTGAGCAATAATCCTGATTACAGGCAGTCCCCGAGTTACAAACATCTGACTTATAAACAATTCATAGTTAAGAACGGGGTGGTGGTGGTGAGACAACAGGAAATGTGAGAAATCTACCCCTCGGAAGGGAAATTAACTACTAGAAAAGATATCTTGGGGAAAAGGCTTCTCAACTGAAGGTTTATCGCAATCCTTGTTTCCACAGCTAGCCAATTTATTTCAAAATCCAATGATTACAGGGACAAAAAATGGTAAAACCTTGTAAATGGGGCACAGACAGCAAAACAAACACCACAGAGGTTTTAGCCCTTCCCCATGCTATCCAATATAACTTAATATAATACTGAAAGCATAATATAATATAATACTGGAATATACAGTACATTTACTGGAAGTCCCCAGCTTTAAGACCATCTGTTTAACATCTACGAGGTGCAGAGCTTTCTCTATTGTGGCACCATTCCTTTGGAATACTTTGCCAATTGAAGCTTGGGTCCTGCGAGATCTGCCGAAATTTTGCAGGGCTTGTAAGACACATTTGTTCCGGCTGGCCTTTGAATCTTAGCTTCTGTTTCGAATCTTAGCTTCTGTTTAAATTAATTTGCTAATCTCTTTGTTTTATGGTGTATTTTATTGATTGTTGTGAGCCACCTTGAGCCCTCGGGGAGTGGCGGCATACAAGATCGAATAATAAATAAATAAATAAATAATATATGTCTGGAGTTCACCTTTTAAAATGTCCCTGTTCAGACTTACAAACAAATTCAACTTAAGAACAAACCTACAGAACCTAGCTTGTTCATAACTTGGAGACTGCCTATATACTCATGGCGTTATAGGATTCCTCCTGGAAACTTTGAACCACCTGCATTCTCACGTAACACTGAGCTAGAAGGAATATTTTTCAGTGAAGGAAAGATAATGTAATTTAAAACTGAAGCATACTCTGAACGTCCATAATTGTGGTTAAAAGTAGTTTTGATGTGTGAGTTCAAGTTGTTTCCAACTTACGGCAACCCTAAGACAAACTTATAAGGAGTTTTCTGGGGTTGAGAGTATGAGACCTATCCAAGGTCACTCAGTGGGTTTCTATGGCCAAGCAAAGAATCTAACCATGCTTTCCTGAGCACAGGAAACCACTAGTTTTCTCATAATAGACTAATGAAGGGTTTCCCAAAACTGGGAGCTGCACTCAGTAAGGAGCTTTAATATGATGATAACAACAACTTTATTTTTGTATCCTGCCACCATCTCTCCAAAGGGACTAGGGGCGGCTTACATGAGGACATGCCCAGTCAAACATAGTTTAAAATATTATATAATTTATATAACAACATCATAAAAGAACCACCAACAAACAACCAATAGTCTGACATAATAATCAAATCCTAAACTCAGGCGGGCAGGGATTGGTGCAATACAGTTGTAAGGACAGGGCTGATGGATAAAGTGCAGCAGCTAGATGATAAAACAGGGCTAGAAGGGCAATGTCAACTAGAACACTACTTCTGTATGTCAACTATAACACTATATCGAGGGTAAAGTGTAAGGACAAGATATTGAATTATGGCCAGGGGGGGGGGGAGGCAAAATTATCTAGTGAACTGTTTAATCAAAGGCACAATTGAACATCCCCGTTTTTAGGTCTTTATGAGAAGTTGACAGGATGGGCGCCAGTCTAATCTCCCTGAGGAGAGAGTTCAAGAGCTGGGAGGTGGGGCACCACTGAGAAGGCCCTCTACTTTGTCCCCACCAACCATGCTTGTGACGGAGGTGGGAGCGAGAGGAGGGCCTCCCCAGAAGATCTTAGAGCTTATGCAGGTTCGTAAGGGAAAATGTGATCACGAAGATAGGCAGGTCCTGAAGCTTTCCCAATGTATAAAGGTACAAAACACACATACTGTTGCTCCCCAGACCCTCTGACTTTAAACACCACACAGTTGATTAGAAATGCAATCTATTTATTGAAGATAAAGCAGTAAGGTAAAAAGCACTTTAAAGGAATAGACAAATCCAATCAGGTAGGAAGATAAGCCAGAACAAAATAGACCAAGGTATTATTCCATCAAAGTCCATGAAAAACAAATGCAGAAACTTCTATAATAAAATCCCAAAAAAACCCTAGGAAACATGAATCCAAGGCAGTTGTATGCATAATCATAGAATCCAAGAATCAATACCATGAAACAAAGGCACTTAAGCATGAATCTTTCCCAAGCAAAGCTTCCCAGAAACATGAATGAGATCTTAACTTGATTCCAAACGATGCTTCATCTGACTACAGATCCTGTACTTGGGACTTTTTATCTCATCATTAAGCTAAGCCCCAAGCATTCGGAAATTGGTTTCGCTTTAGCTTTGACTCTCTTATCTTTCTTTCTCTGAGCCTGGCAGAATGCCTGAGCCATTGTTCAGCTCTTCTGTTTTGACTAATCACATTCCGTTTATCTATTTGCTCATTAATTTCTGCAGCTGGGCCAAGTGCTGAGCTGTTCTCAAGCTCCAAATCATGGGAATTCTCTGGTAGCAATTCTGGGAGCACACCATCATCCCCACACCCTTCAGGGACATTCTCATGAGAAACTACACTTTGAACAGGGATCTCCTGGTCATTCTCTGCATCAATATCATTGACCAGACCATTACCTTTTGAAACTCATTGCCATCACTCCGCACATCTAAAGCATCCTGGTTCTTAAACACAATCACAGGCTGAGCTCCAACACACGTTACATGTTGCCTATCTATAAATGAGATTGTTTTAAAAGCTATTATGAAGCATGCAGGTTTATAAAATTTTTATAAAGAAGTTCTTGTCTGAATTTCCAAACAGATTCATCTAAATACAAAGCAGTTGTGTTCAGTTCAGAGAAGACATTTTGCAAACACCGAGGTTATGGAAACCCAAAAAAGAAATTACAACCATACATTGTAAATGATCGGGACTGCACCGACATTTCTTTCATAAAGAAGTCACATTGACTGCTTCTATCAGCACCATTCTACACCAGGGGACAGAAGGTGATTCATGCAATATGGTATTTTCATCTCCACACTCGTGTGACTGGCCATCAATCTATGAATTTATAGCTTGGTGCTGCTACCTCCAAAGGGCTTGGAATTAAACTAGCATATAGGAAGCTCCAGTCCCTGCCCCTTGTTTTCCTCTTTCAACCTGTTTTTTCATTTGGTGTCGGCTTCTACAGGCGCATCTCATACATTTTAGCTTTACAGTACAAAGGAGGCAGGTCACGTTCCATGAAAGCAGAGTTCTCATTATTTATGTATTTGAACTAGCTTGGCATTTAGAACTATTTGTACAACAACCCATTTTCTTCCAATAAAAAACAGCTGAATATTAAACACAAGGTGAATCTTTTACAAGGCAACAGGGAAATAAGATATACCGAGTTCACAACTCTCTTCACAAAATTAAAACTACATATAATAATACTTGTGTTTTTCCCCCCAAGAGACTCACAAGAAAGTTGTCGTGATTATATTTGGCCATGTTTTGTCTTCAAGCAGCAGTTTTCGTGATGCGTAAACACTGCCTAGGAGACAGGAAAACTGAGTATGACAGCTATATCACTACTGTACAAAGGAGATCATGGGCAATGCTACATAAAAGGCAACCTCACAAGAGAATGAACAATGTGCTGTCTGCGGATTAGCAAAGCAGTAAGCAGCAAGTCATGCAATCTCCCACAGTGAGATTTTTTCCCTCTCAGAACTAATTCCTATTTTTTTCAAACTTACATCCCCCCGTTCTCCAAAGCTGTTAAAACAGTCTCCCCTACCCCAAAATTAATTGGCACAGCAACATGCCCAGTAAATGGCTGGGAAAGGAGTGTTGCATTTTGGAAGGGATGTGGCAAACACTATAGCACACTTTTATAGGGTCTTCCCTGCTGTGTGGTGGCATTGTGCAAAATCTGGGAAAGTTGGAATGGTAAAGCTCTCAAAAGCAAGAACAGGGGGAGAAAATTGGAAAAAGAACTCAATGAGTGTGTAAAACAATCAATACATGGCGACATGTAAGGACCATAACAAATGGGATATATGAGACAGTACACACCCACCAAGATATATAGCTAGGGATGGACAGTTCTGTTTGATTTACAGTTTGTGACCGTTTTATATGGGCTCATTCATAAACCTGTTTCAATCCATTCTTACATTAATCTGCCTTTTTAAACCTTGTAAAATCACATATATACTTTTGCACAAAATACTCATTTTTAGTATACATTTTGCTCTGAAATACATATTTTATAATTATCTGAATAAAATATGCATTTAGGTAATTATTCAAAGTCATGAATTGAATTGACATTTTGGGAATGTACACAACCAAAAGGAAGATTACAATCCAACCTATATAGTTCTCTGGGAAGTGTGAATTGGGTTAGATGAACCGAAGTGGGAAGGACTCCTGGAAATCCCTTACTTAGTGAAAGAATGTGCAACTACAGCAACCCTACAAAAGGGCACTGCTTAAAATTTCTTCAACAAAAGAAAACCCATCACTTCTCAAGGTAATCTGTTCCAATGTCAAGCTTTTTTTTTACTGTTAGAAAGTTTATCTTAATGTTTAGCTAAATCTGCTTTTTATGTCCATTGGTCTGAACTGACCTCTGGAGCACAACACAACAATTTTGCTCCATCTTCTGTATAACACCCTTACAGATATAAGAATTCCACTATTATGTTTCCCCTTAAGCTTCTAAGTGAATAAAGAATTAAACCAGACACAGGCACAAAATGCACCTGACCAAAATGTTCTTAGCCAAAGCCTCTCGCAAAAAACTATTAATTTCTAAATCAGCCAGCAAATGTATATTCTTACTGACCTGTGTCAACAAGATAAGGTCATTTATTTTAAAAGAACTGAAAAGGAAATAAAATTTATTTATTTATTTACCACATTTATACCCCACCCTTCTCACCCCGAAGGGGACTCAGGGCGGCCTTATGGTAGGCAACAGTTTGATGCATACAAATAAAATAAGCAAATACATTGAAATCCAAAAAGTTAAAAACATCAAACATTGAAATGAATAATTAAAAGCATGCAGTCCAAAATAATAATTCAGAGCTATTCCATTTGTCATTGCACTATTTCGTATTCACTTATTGCACTAATTGAAAAATTACTGACCAAGGGCTTGGTCTCATAGCCATGTTTTAGTTTTCTTCCTGATCTAATTTCGCTGGAGAGGAAGACCCATAGACGAGGGGCCACCACTGAAAAGACCCTGTCTCTCATCCCTACCAACGAGAGACAGGGTCTTCTCAAAGTTGCAACAATACTACTGTATTATGAGCCAGCATGCAAAGGCAATGTTACATAAGAACATAAGAAGAGCCATGCTGAATCGGACCTCAGCCCATCTAGTCCAGCATTCTGTATCACACAGTTTGTGGGATCTGAGCAAAACCCTGTTCCCGACCCCCACAACCAGTACCCAGGGAAATCCTGCCTACCTCAACCAACTCCGAGGTGGCACTTGAATGTCCTTACATATTTTGTGTTGCTGTTATGTGCCTTCAAGTCAAGTTTAGGGTGGGGAAATGACAATGGAGCCTTAATTTGGGGACCCCAAGTTAAAGTCTACCTAACAGTAATATTGTCTAGTTCATATTTATTGAGTTTGTTTGCAAGGATGTCATGGGCAACTGTGACACCTTCTACACCCCTCCCCCCCATGGGAAATGAGACAATATAGCCATCAATCTCTATGGTTTACTTATGAGGGAAAACCAAGAATTACACTCTATAGATGTTTATGGTCCTAAAACCATAACACAGTTCTAAAAATCCCAGTCTCCCACCATTTGATTGTTAACAGATTCAGAAGAGTGATAAGACCTTCCAAGTTCCCTTCACCCTGCAAGACTTCTAGTTTTTATGGTGTGCTACAACTGTCAAGTCTTTGCTCTGCCTTCTCCTCTCCTCTGCTTTAGTTCCCCCTGCTTATAGGCCTTCCCAATAGTATAGATAACTTCCTTTGTATTAGTTTTTGGGCGGAGCATTAAAAACCCTTGAGGTCAGCTTTAGTTGGTCTATTCTATTTCCTGTATAGAGCTCCTTTGCTCCTTTTTTCTGCAGCAGAGTTGCAGAAAAATCCTAGGCCAAGCAATCCAAAACAGGCATTCTTAGCACCTGCTGCATTTAGCAGTATTATTATACCAACAGTCCAAAGGAAAACAGAAGCTTTTGGCCAACCTAAGCTTCATAGGAGAGAAGATTAATACAGTTTGTAAGCAACCACTTATAAACCATCACTTTGCATGAGAGACTTTCAAATATTCCAGCAAAATCTCTTTTTGTAATGTATTGTTTTAAGATACCTTATGATAGTCCCGGGTGAATTTATAAACCATTGCTTTGAATCAGAGACTTTCAAATATTCCAGTAAAATCTCCTTTTAAGATATCTTATGATAGTCCCGGGTGAAGTTAAACCTTTATTCATTTTGTTTCAGTAAACTCATTTGGTTATTTTTTTTCCACCTTGTCTAGAGTGCCTCTGCTAAGGGTCTGAATCTGAACAGAAAGTATACAGATAGCCCCGAGTAAAGGCAGACAATATAGTTTTCCCAAAGGTTCAGGCGTACCATCATAACAACTGATTGCCAAGAGTAAGGTAAATCATAGCAGGATCAGGTTCCCTCCATTTTCACATCTCTGTGTGGTCAAGCCTGTTCAGAATTATTGTTATGATCATCATCATCATCACTATTATTATTTATTTATAGCCCAAAGGAGACTAAAAGCAGCTAATACAAAAAACTAAAAAAAAATAACATGTGAATTAAATCTTAACACATATAAACATGAAAACAGAATTAGAATAGAAATATTAAAATACATAATTAAAAGTAATAAAACTGTTTAACAAATCTGTTAAATAACATAAAACACAGCACCCCCTGGCTCAGTTTTTAAAATTCTCTTTTTCAAAAGGCTTCCTACAAAAAAAGTTTCGTAGCCTGCTGCTGGAAGGATAGCAGAAGTATGACTCTGTACTGAATCAGGCCGTATGAGGATCACTTAGAGTAGAATCGCTGCAGCTAGAATAATCAGATATTGTTTAGTTGCATTTCAGGTTGGTAGAACCAACCTGCTTCTTCACTGAACTGAGTCTTTAGGCATGGCAGGTTGTCTCCTACAGAAGAAGACACTCTCACAACTCTTTAGAATTGCAGTGGAGGTGAATGAGCTAGACAAGTTCAGGCTCACAAAGTCAGAAGCCAAACTTCTTCAAACTCTGTCCTGGCTCAGCTAGCATATACTAGCAAACCAAGCAAGAGAAGAAGCAATTAGAGTTCAGAGACAGTTCAAGGAAGAACAATATATAAGTAGGGCAGAAAAAAGTGTCCTTGCCTTTGGGAGTTAAGTTTGACAACAGCATAGTCGAGACTGGTTCAGGGAAGACAGTAGCATCATCAGGTATTCCTGGGTCTAGCAATCACCTCTTTGGTTATTTTCTCTCTTCTTCCATTTCTTTTATCTCAGACCAAAATATTTGTACTGGGCTGTGGAGCAGCCAGCTGCATTAAATCACTACTGATTAATGGTCATGAGTTAGAAGCCAACCCAGGTCAGAATGAGCTTCCAGCCATTAGTCTAGCTTGCTGTCAACCTATGCAGCCCAAAAGACAGTTGCATCTGTCAAGCAGGAAATTTAGGTACCGCTTTACGTGGGGAGGCTAACTTAACTAATATACGACACCATAAAACCCTCCAGCAGCGTGCAGAAGAATGAGGAAGTACTCAATCAAAGGACTCGGTGTTACAAATGGATGGTGAAGCGACAGCTCCCCCTGTGGCCAGATTCGAGCCAAAATCGAGCATACCCTCATGAAGCTGGAAAAAGCTGGAATGTTAAATTGACTCTGTGTCTGTCTATATACATTGTATATCTAATTGGCATTCAATGTTTGCCATGCATATGTGTATTGTAATCCGCCCTGAGTCCCCTGCGGGGTGAGACGGGCGGAACATAAATACTGTAAATAAATAAATATTCCCATTGTAGTTCTGGTGTCGCCCATATCTTTTATCCCTATTCTCATATCTTGTGTTTTCCCCTTTCTTTTATTGATTTCTAAAAAGCCATAAGTATCTGCCACTACAAGTGCCTTCTTGTCACAACATTTTGACTAATCACTTGAGTTGAAATTTATTCCTCTCCATATGTATTTTCCATATGAACTCTCCTTGACAATTTTTGTTTTATAATAAAAACAGCCTTTAAAAACTGGAGGCAGTTCAAGCTATTAAACTTTCCAACAGCTCCAAGCTGTTTACACAGCTTTTACTTGCTCAGTGTTGATTTTACATTTCCAATTATACACCGGCAAGGCAGAAAGTTGGAAAACATTCCATAAGCTAACATTCAAGACGTGTTTGTTGTTAAATGAAAAGTATTTTATTGTGCCTAGCACTAATAGTGAAGATTTACAATGATGTATAATAATGAGAAAACTATTAAGAGTAGTTCCTAGAAATCATTATCATTATAATTACATTCCGCAAGAAAGCAACATTATGTAAGTTGGTTGTAAAGGCTGTAAATGAATTTGCTTTCATTTTACATCTCAAATTTACACTAACATTCAAGCTGACAGATACTACATGGACTGTTACTTCTACAGCTTCCTTCTTTTAAATTTCACTGAGAAATGAGCCATCAATTTTATTGAAGAAGCCTTAAGATCAAACCAAATATTATAAACATATATTTTAAAAAAGGAAAAATGCACACATCTTGAAACACAAAACCTAGGAAAAAGCAGAATGGAGTTTTATGAACCCATTAAAACCCCATTTGAAATTATCACATGGCTGATTGAATCAGAATTGTCTCTTTTCCATCCGCCTTAAAAACTGGCAACTAAAGAGGACAAACCTCAAAATCACAAATTTGTTAAAACCCCAGAGGAAAAGAAGTAGTTTGCTGTTAATGTTCTCTTCAACTGGAATAAAACTGGCATTCCAGTAAATAGTGAGCTAGACCTTCCTCTTTGTTGCACCCCATATACATAATCCAGTGTTTCTCAACCAGTGTGCCGGGGCACACTAGTGTGCTGTGAGCGATCATCAGGTGTGCCGTGGGAAATTGGAACCTCCAGGAGGGGGGGGGGGGAAGAGTCTAGTGTGTTGAAGTATAAAAACCCTAAGAAACCTACCTCGATAAAGGCACAAAATTACAAAAACAAAAAAAACCCTCCCCACCCGTTGTATACTTGGTCTCTCCTCCCCATGCATTGGGAAGGCCCGCCTCCCTTTTCCCCAAGTAGAGACCTCCTCTTGCCTCCTGGGGGTTCTGTGTGGGAAGTTTGGCCCAGTTCTATCATTGGTGGGGTTCAGCATGCTCTTTGATTGTAGGGGAACTATAAATCCCAGAAACTGTAACTCTCAAATGTCAGGGTCTATTTCCCCCGAACTCCAACTGCGTTCATATTTGGACATATTGAATATTCATGCCAAGTTTGGTCCTGATCCAACATTGTTTCAGTCCACAGTGCTCTCTGGATATAGATGAACTACAACTCCAAAACTCAAGGTCAATGCCCATCAAACTATTATAGCATTTTCTCTTGGTTATGGGAGTTCTGTGTGAGACGTTTGTGTCTTTCTGCCATTCCTGCCAGGATATCTATGTTGAGTTCATTGAAACAGGCCCAGGTTTCACACTGAGTGTATAAATACATTTTAAAAACATATTAACTATATGTATTACTGTGTTAGAGTGTCATTTTGTGTCATTTTAGTTGGTGGTGTGCCCCAGGATTTTGCAAATGTAAAAAGTGTGCCGCGGCTCAAAAAAGGTTGGGAAACACTGACATAATCTATCTTGCATCAGAATAACTCCAGACATCCTTGTTGTGTCACTATGTTTATTTGCTTGAATCAAAGCACAATCCCTTCTAACTGGGAAGAGCACATATTTTCCTTTCTGAAACTGGGTGCTGTCCTTGGTAACCATTTCATGGACCTTGTGTTTGATAGAACACCAATCAACCAATATTTGCATTCTGGTGCCTAGCATTTTTGTTTGTTTGTTTGTTTAAAAACACTGTGCACATTAGAACTAGAAACATTTAAGGCTTCCATGTTAAAGCTGTAATTTCATAACATACTACATTTTTCTAAGGAATTAGTTGCCTGCTCATTTTGATATGTCTATGGGTTATTTATTTCGTATCAAAAGAATTGCACAATTATAAAACTGATGAAAATAGAAGGCGTGCAGGCGGCTAAATATCTTTTAACCACAAATGGACGACAGCAACGGCATTGTCTGTAGCCTCCAACAATTCCTCCTCTGTACATGAGGCAGGGCGCAGTGAAAAAGCATACAGATGCAGAGTTGTCTGTTCTGCTCCACAGTCACACAAGGTATGGGATTGTTTTAGGTAGTGCCATTTCTATGGGTGCTTTGGCTTCACTCATTTCACCTAACTCACTCCATTAGCTGAATAACCTAAGAGGTAAATGTGATCTCAAACTGCCTCTGTTCCAAATTCCATTTTAATATTGTGAACTTCAGAAATTCTTCACTAAAGAATGAAGATCTTTACAGCAAAGGTAGTCAAATTTCAGGCTTTATTTTTACCTGAACCCTGTAATCTACTAACCCAAGGAAGAAGAAAGGCATCCACTTTGAATTCAAGAAGTCCAAACCAGAGAATAGAAGTAACATAAAAATCTATAGAGGCAGCATGGTAAACTTGTTTGTATGTTGGATTAGGATGCTGGGGGCCAAGTTTTGAGGTCTTATTTTGCCACAGAAATTTACAGGGTAAGCTTGGGCAAGTCACATATTCCTAGTCTCAAAGGAAGGCAGTGGCCCTTTCTGAACAACAAAGCACAAAAATCTTCAGGTTAACCCACACACACACACACAATTCTTGATTTCAACACTGTAAATTGTATGATAATCTATGTAATCATAATAATATTCTGTAATCAGATGGCTCAATAAAATTCTCTTAGATATTAGGATAAAATAACACAATTTGTGGGTTGCTGTGAGCTTTCCGGGTTGTATGGCCATGTTCCAGAAACATTCTCTCCTGACGTTTCGCCCACCTCTATGGCAGGCATCCTCAGAGGTTGAGAAGTCTGTTAGAAAGTAGGCAAGTGGGGTTTATATATGTGTGGAATGTCCAGGGTAGGAGAAAGAACTCTTGTCTGCTTGAGACAAGTGTGAATGTTGCAATTGGCCACCTTGATTAACATTGAATGGCCGTGCAGCTTCAAAGACTGGCTGCTTCCTACCTGAGGGAGATCCTTTATTGGAAGGTGTTAGCTGGCCCTGATTGTTCAGTGATTGGAATCCATCTGCAAAAGGTATCAGGAACAGGGTAACTGCACACGGGATTGGAATAGTGTTTTTTTTATTATTGAAAACTGTTTTGAAGGTGCTGTTTTTCTGTGTGATTGTAAAATCAGCATGCATTTTATCAGCTGTGCTGTGACATCTCCTTTGGGTTTCTCTGAGGACAGGTTCTGCTGACCCTGGAAGTTTTGTGATGGAAGCCATCACCACTTCTCTTTCAATGGTCGCTGAGGAAAGACTTCTGGGATTAGCAAATCAGTAGTTGATGGTTTACCTTTTATTCTATTTTTGTTATTTTGACTGAAATCTGTGCAATTTCTTCATTCTGTTGGATTTGCCAGTTCACACCAAAGGATAGCAATCAGAGAAACCTACTACTAGGCAGATGAAAGACCTTCTAAAAAATCTCACGAGAATGGGAGTTTGAGACTTCCAGGTTACATGACTGCACAATATTACAAAAAAATTAAGTGACATACAGGGATTGCAGAGGTGCAACGGGTTAAACCACTGAGCTGCTGAACTTGCTGACTAGAAGGCTGGTGGTTTGAATCCATGGGATGGGGTGAGCTCCCGCTGCTAGCCCCACCTCCTGCCAACCCCGTAGTTCGAAAACTTGCAAACGTGAGATCAATAGGTACTGCCTTAGCAGAAAGGTAAACAGCGCTCCATGCAGTCATGCCAGCCACATGACCTAGAAGGTGTCTATGGACAATACAAGCTCTTTGGCTTAGAAATGGAGATGAGCACCACCCCTCAGAGCCAGAAAGAGAAGCCTTTATATTTATCTGCATATATGTTTTTCATTGTTTCTAGGCAATTAATGTTTGCCTTGTGCCTGTATATGCTTGAATCCCCCCCTCGGGGAGATAGAGCAGAATATAAATATTATATAGAGGCATTCAAACCAGCCTTCAGTGGTGTGATGACTCAAAGCGCTTTCAAAAGGTAGAAACTGGATGTGATGGGGTTTGTATGCATCCTGTCTGAATAGAGTTTGCATTCAGACCTTAAAAACAATGGGATGTATACTAATTTAGCGATTCTAGATGTTACGTGATGAAGTCCCAGGCAAGTCTTGCTTAACCAGGGCTATAGCCTTCCAGGAATCTCCTATTAAATACTTTGTTGTGTAAATCTACTAAGGAAATAAGAGGTAAGTTTATGGCAGCCAAGGCCATAAAAATATTTAAGAACAGCAAAAAGCAAAACAACACTCAATTTTGATTGATTTAAGTGCTTTTTGCCTTTTTAAGTAAGCTTCATCCACTTGCCTGGAAGCAAAAAATAGAAAAGCCCAATAACATATATATGTAAAACAGAACTGAAAAAAAATGTTGATCTAAAGGTTGATCTGATGTGTTTTATCTGTTTAATCTTATTTTGTAACTGGTTTTGAATATGCAGTTGGGAGTCATTGGACTTGAGTAGTATATGAGGTGCAAACATTGCTGTTATTCTGTTACTATTGTGGAAAAAAAACTTCACAACTAATTTTTCCAATTTCCTCATTATAAGAAGTATTTCAAGTGTGATATCTCACACTTCAGGCCTACACTACTAAGTGGAGGCTGGTGTTAATGCTTTATTTGTGACCCTGAGACTAGAAAATGAGGTCTAGGATTACCTTTCTTTCTGCTTTATGCCCACGTTCCTTGAATGATAACATATGTCCAATATAACTTGGTGTGTGCTTTTAAGTCTTTTCGCCTCAGCTAAGCTATTGTGTAGAATAATTACAGCACATTTTTGATGGTTTACATAAGCCACTGTATATTGACTCGTAGTGGGACTAATTGCAAGTATCTGATTACAATATCGTGGAATTTTGGACAAAGCTTCCAAGGCTCTCACCCCCAGAAATCTGCATTTGTTTCAAGTGAATGCTGCACAGCACGGAGTCTGAGGGTAGCAACCTCTATCGTAATTGCTTTCTTTTCATATAAATTACTTCCATGATCTTCAAAATGAGATCTTCGTTTAATTTCAGATGAAAACACAAGAAGATGGAGTCAGTTAAGTGATCGCCGCTCATCTCTCATTCCCTTGCCTTTATTTTGTACTCAAAGCCAGTGGCTCCAAGAATATTTAGGCCGACGCTTCTTTCCAGAGAGTTCCCCTAATATACTGCTGTTTTTTCCCTTCCCAGAATAGAAAGAGAAGAACAGGCTTTGCAAAATTCATGAGGAAAGTGAATTCTCTGCTCAAGGGCTACCTGTGCAAGAGAAAGCATATAAAGATGGGGCAGAATTGTCATTACAAGATTTCTTTTTTTAAAGTAATCCTCAATATGAACTTGAATAGCCCTAGGGATAGGATGTGGCAGCAGCTGAATACATGGCAACTACCTCTGTGTTCGGCAAGCACATCAACTAGATGCTTCTCACCAGAATGACTGCTCTATAATGAGAAATTGGAAAATATGGTGCTCAGTTTGCAAATGCAGGACCAAACAAAATTATTTATGTAGCTGTATAATACAAAAAAAACATGTTTCCTTTTATCTTAAGTGTCTCTAAAAGAAAGGACCAAAATACGGTAGGCTCATGTACAGTGGTGGTGGTGGGGGGGGGGGGGTATTTAGTCAAATACCAATTGTACAAGTTCTCCCACTTAAAAAGATGAGAGAGGCCTGTAATTAACATCATAGGTAGACCTCAACTATTACAGACAACATGAGAAAACACATCTAGAAAATCACTGTCTGATTTTTAATGAATTTATTTGCAAATTATGGTGGAAAATAAGTATTTGGTCAATAACAAATGTTCATCTCAATACTTTGTTATATATCCTTTGTTGGCAAGTCCTAGCAAGGTTGGCACACACAGCTGCTGGTATGTTGGCCCATTCCTCCATGCATTCCTCAAGAGCAGTGATGTTTTGGGGCTGTCGCTGGGCAACACGGACTTTCAACTCCCTCCAAAGGTTTTCTATAGGGTTGAGGTCTGGAGACTGGTTAGGCCACTCTAGGACCTTGAAATGCTTCTTACGAAGCCTCTCCTTTGTTGCTCTGGCGGTGTGTTTGGGATCATTGTCATGCTGAAAGACCCAACCACGTTTCATCTTCAGTGCCCTTGCTGATGGCAGGAGGTTTGCACTCAAAATTTGATGATACATGACCCCATTTATTCTTTCATGAATACGAATCAGTCGCCTGGCCCCTTTGCAGAAAAACAGCCCCAAAGTATAATGTTGCCACCCTCATGCTTTACAGTAGGTATGGTGTTCTTTGGGTGCAACTCAGCATTCTTTCTCCTCCAAACACGATGAGTGTTTCTGCCAAACAGTTCTAATTTGGTTTCATTTGACCATATGACATTTTCCCAATACTCTTCTGGATCATCCAAATGCTCTCTAGCAAACTTCAGTCGGCCCCAGACATGTATTGGCTTAAGCAGGGAGACACGTCTGGCACTGCAGGATCTGAGTCCCTGGAGGCATAGTGTGTTTCTGATAGTAGCTTTTGTTACGTTGGTCCCAGCTCTCTGCAGGTCATTCACTAGGTTCCCCTGTGTGGTTCTGGGATTTTTGTTCACCGTTCTTGTGATCATTTTGACCCCATGGGGTGAGATCTTGCGTGGAGCCCCAGATTGAGGGAGATTTATCAGTAGTCTTGTATCTCTTCCATTTTCTAATTATTGCATGAAATAAATAACTTGATATCTCATTAAACCGCTTGTAACTTTTTGTGTAATTGTAGCATGCTGGCATCATGAAATCTACTGTTTTGAAACTGAATCCATCAATTTGAAATACCCTGTATATTTTCCCCTTTAAATTGCTATATAGACTGGGTTGAAGTCATCTTATACCCTATCCTCCCATATCAGCCTGCACAAGCTCTAAGATCTTGGATGGAGGCAATTCTCTCAGTTCCATCTTCAAAGATGATAGAGTGGGACTGCAAATGAGAATTTTTTCTAAAGTGGCTTTTGGACTCTATAAATCCTTTCCTACAGAAGCTCTGTTGGCTCCCTCTTTACTCCTTACTGTGCTTTTGTCAGGGACTAAAGCCTTTTTTAAGAAAAAAAATTAAATAGGTCTTTGGGAATTAATTATTTTACACAAAAGTATATTTTTAAGTGTTCTGTACTATTTTTATTCTTTTAATTCTATAGATTGTTTAACACTATTATAATCTTAATTTTCTATGGTTTTAGTTTACATGCATTGACATTTGTATTTCTTTTTATCTCATAAGCTGCCATAACTTCCAGTTTTGGCAGAAGCAGCAGCGTACATCAAATGATTTCAGAAAGAAACCATATCAATATGTTTCTGCAGAAAAACAGTTTCATTTAACTAAGGGTTTCTCTACATGGACTAAAAATCATACTCACTTCATGGGTTCTATGATCCTGACACATGGCACACATGGTTATTTGTTTGTAATGCATTTCTTTGGGTTTGAATAACCCAGAGAAATGCATACCTTCTACCTCGAGGCTTTACAGAAATTCTGGACTCTTAGAGGAGTGTGGTCAATCCTCAAGGTAACACCTCTATGCTGTTGTTGGAGAGAGAGGATTTGGTAGTGGGTGGAACAGGTTGGTGAGAGGTGAGCATTTCTGCCAAGACGTAGATGCTTCCCAGGTTGAAAATTATGCATTTTATTTTATTATTAAAAGATATCAGTATATCAATGTTATCACACTTAAAAGAAAATACAGTGGGACTCTGAATAGCAACACCTTGTTGGAGATGATCAAGAGACTACAAAGGTTTTGTTCCACAGCCCACTTCTTTTTTGTGTTGCTATCCTTTATAAAGCTTCATTTATAAAGCTTCTGTACAAAGCCTAACAAACCACAGTCCCTGTCTTCAGGCTTATAATTTAATAGACAAGATACAGAAGGAGAATAAATGGGTAAAATAATAGGGAGATAGATTCCCAGCAAACCCAGCTACAAGTTCTTCAGAGTTATATAATAGTTCTTATGATAACCAATGCTGGGAAGAGGAGGAATCAGATTGCAACTGCTCTCTCACCAAATCAAATGCACTGGGTAGTGCTGTCCATCTCTTCCTCAGCTGCGACCAGGTGGAATGGAAATAATTAACAGAAAACACAAAGGCATTCTACTAGGCTAGCATGAAGTGCATCGAGCAAAATGCAGACTTCCATTTAATTCAGGAAACCAATCTTGGGCTGAGCTCTGTTTAAAAATATACCAGCAAGAAAGGACACTTCAATTTGAGCTTTAAAAGCTCATGAGAAGAAGACGTAGTTTTCAGTTCATCACAATTTTCTTCCATAAAATACTTTGATTTTATAATATTGAGTTCTAATCTAGAAAGTGTTCATCCTAATCTCAGAAATGACTGGGTTTCCATGGCTAAATAAGGAATTGAACCCTGTGCTCCAGAATCATAGTCCAGTGCTCAAATCACTACACTAGGGTTGTCAAACTTATTTTCACCAAGGGCCACATCAGCCTAGTGGTTGACTTCAATGGGCCATTTGTAATTGTTAGACTGTATAAATACATTTAAGTTGCCCAGCATTGAAAGCCTTACAGGCCACACAAAATGATATGCCAGATCAGATTTAGCCGTGGGCCTTGCGTTTGACACATGTGAACTACATCATGCAATTCCATATTCTCCGTTAATCTCCTAATAAAGCCATTCACTGGGTGGCCATCACTATATCTCTTACATGGTCAGCATGACCATGTCTACTAAGAGAATTTTGTAATGCCAAAATCCTAGTGGCAATACACATGTAATAAATTACTAATATGTTCCTCTACATTGATTTGAATCTGACATTTTTGCAAACCTTGTCTTTTTTCCCTTGCATATCTACTTATGTTAAGTAATTTAATAAAGTGTCAAGCACAAGCGGGTAAATAATTTTAGACCAAAAATGGGCAAGAGTGACCACATTGTCTGTAGCTTTGAACAATTCTTCTTCTGTGCACGAGGCAGGGCATTATGGGCAAACATACAGGCGTTGAGTTGTTGGTTCTGCTGTGTAGTCACACAAGGCAGAAGATTCATCTAGGTCAGGGGTCAGGAACCTTTTTGACTCAGAGAGCCATGAAAGCAAAATATTTGGAAATTTATTTTAGTGAGAGCCATATAATATATATTATATATTTTAAGACTGAATTCAACTAAATGTGAGTATATACCTACATACTATGAGAAAAGGATTCCCCTGGCAGAATGATGGGACACTTCAGACCTGGCTCTGCAAAAGGCATGCTCAGGACTCTGGGAAGGAAGAGAAGATGGAAGGAAGGGGGAAAGAAAAAAGAAAGACAAAGGAAATAAAGCGGGAGAGGAAGAAAGAAAAGAAAAACAAACTATGGAAAAGAAAAGAAAAGCAGGAGAGAGACAAGGAGAGGAAAGAAAGAAGGAAATGGGAAGGGAGGAAAGGAAAGGGTGTTGAAAAGAAAGGAAAGGGAGTGAGGAAAAAGTAAAATAATGAAGGGGAAAGAAAGAAGGGGGAGAGAGGGAAGTGAAAAGAAAGGAAGGAAAAGGAAATGAAGACTTGGGGGAAGAATAGAAGAGGAAGGAAGGAAGGAAGGAAGAGGGAGGGAAAGTGGAGGAAAGAAGGAAGGGGAGAGAGGGAGGGAAAAGGAAGGGGAGAAGGAAAGGGTGAAGGGGAGAAAGGAAGGAAGAGGAAGGAAGGAAAGGGGAGAATGGAGGAAAGAAGGAAGGGGAGAGGGAGGGAAAAGGAAGGAGAGGAGAAGGAAAGGGTGAAGGGGAGAAAGAAAGGAAGGAAGGAGGGAGAATGGAGGAAAGAAGGAAGGAAGGAGAAGGAAAGGTGAAGTGGGAGAAAGGAAGGAAGGAAGAAAAAGATGAATGGAGGAAAGGAGAAGGAAAGGGTGAAGGAAGGAAGAAGGAAAGGGAAGGAAGGAAGGAAGGAAGGAAGGAAGGAAGGAAGGAAGGAAGGAAGAGGGAGAATGGAGGAAAGAAGGGGAGAGAGGGAGGGAAAAGGAAGGAGAGAAGGAAAGAATGGAAGAATTCCCGCAGCATGCTGGGAAACCATGGGCCGGGCTGCTCTGGAGAGCCACATGCAATCATGAAAAGAGCCACATCTGGCTCCCGAGCCATAGGTTCCCTACCTCTGGTCTAGGTAGTGCCATTTTGCCAGGCTGTCTTTTAATCTGCCCACTCCCCTTCTGAGTCTGATCAGGACTTCCAAGTTGCCCATTTTTGGTTTGCCACTGGCGGCAGACCCTTGTTGGGGGGGGGGGGGGTGTCCATAGGGATATTATTGCTGTTGCTGAAGGAACATTAAGAGGAGTGCTGGTTCTTATGAAACTTTCCCTTGATTTGATCAATCAATCACTGGGTAACAATCCATTTTGTCATTCATACATTCTCTCTGCTTTTATGTAAGCTGGCTTTTTAAAGGAAGGTGGCTGTATATATTCACTATTTCTGGGCCTATCAAAATATTCCCATTGTGGAGGGAAACAAAAATCTTTCTTGTACTTCCACTGTTGTTTTCTTTGTTTTCCAAAGCAACAGAGTGTTTCAGTAACTTAAAAAATGGTCTATTATTTTGAATACTCATAGGCAGATTTCAAAATTTAAGTTCAGCAGTGAAGTATTGTTTGCCTGGTCAACCAAATTTTATGTAATTTTAAACAAGATTACGCAATTCTATATGCTAGTCATAGCCAGTCTGTGCTTGATCAACACAACTAATTGTTTGTGGGTTTCCTAAGTGTAGCTAGCTTGTTGTTGTTGTTGTTCATTTGTTCAATCGCCCACACCTGAGCTCCCTGTTGGCCGTTGTTAGTTTATAAGTACTGAAATCGGTTGTATAAGATTTCCAAGTACTAATAATAGATTGCAATAATCTAAGACTGAATAAATATTGGATTAAAATAATCAGCATAAATAGGAACACAGATACAATTGTGCTGGACTTCATATTTTATGTAATGCCAGCACTAGGAAATAATGAGTTACAAGAGCTAACACTACCTATAATACACTGGGCTGTGCCATGAGAGTGTAACAACACTACTGTTAAGAAATAACACAATAGCAATCAATGTTACTTTTTAAGCGGCATTAGTAATATTTATTCATTTTACTCATCAATATATAGCATTTCTAGCTACTGGAAATCAAACCAGTCTCTTTCTACACATGCCTACAGAATAAAATTTCAACTGAAAAATAATAGAGATCAGCAATGAGGGTAATTGTTTGTAGTAGCTTTGCTGGTTGAATGAACTCCTTCTGAACTCAGCCTCCAATTCAAATTCTTCCTCCTCTGCCGCTTTAAAAATTGTCTTTGATGATCAAGACACATTAAATATGAATAAGAGATAGCAGTAGCTTGTCAGTAAGAAGCAACCAATTCTTGTTTCTGAATGCCATGCCTGTTCTTAAGAATTACTTGATTTGGCACTTAGCTTTCTGTTTCCATTTGTGATCGATCCCTTTATAAGAACTACATTATCTATCTTCAACTTGTCAGTCGAGCTCATCACTCTGCATTTAATGCAATCCATGGTGCCCCAGAGAGCTACCCTTTTAAAAAAAGCAAAGTCCTAACATTCTACCAAATGCATCCTAGTAAACTGAAAAGAGGAACTATTTAGAGGCTGGAGGCTTTATTAGCTTGGTACAGCAGTGCATAACATTTCACATGTGAAAAAAGACTAACACAGCTAAGTTTACTATGATGCTGACCAACATAATATTTTTTAGAATGTTAAGTATCAAAATAGCGATTTATTTCCTTATCAGTTCCAAGCTTGTTCTTTAGAAGTCAACACTAACTTTTTAAGGGATAATCTATTTTTAGAAGTGCAACTCTACACATTTATTGGTAAGTATAGTCACAGCACTGAGTGTAAGATACTTCCAGGTACATATAATTACAATTACATCCCAAATGTTGAAGTGTTATTCATAAAGAATTCCTGCTGTTCTGACATTCTTCTAGGACAGTGGTTCTCAACTGTGGGTCCCCAGGTGTTTTTCTTTCATTCATTTTATTATTTCATTAGTTGCCCTTCACCAAAGTGCTGTGGGCGATTTACATAAACAGGTAAAACAAGATAAACTACACAACAAGTGGCCATTTAAAATAGATTACAGGTTAAATGCTCTACCAAAGAGCCATGTTTTAAGTGATTGGACAAAGAACCGTAGGTCATGCAGGGCTCTCATATAAGGTGGCAGTGAATTCCATAGAGCTGGAGCAGAGATTGAGAAGGCTCTATGCCTTGTGGTTTCTAGGCGTACTTCTCTGGGACTGGTTATAAAGAGAAGGTTTTCTTAGGAGGGTCGCGGCGACCACTGATGGTGAAAGGGAGAAAGGCGATCCCTGAGGTATGATGGCCCCTGACCATATAAAGCCTTGAAAGTCAGGAACCAACACTTTATAAGAAACCTGGTATTCAATTGGCAGCCAATGTAGATGCTGTAGAATTGGAGTTATGTGGCATCTCATAGGAGTTCTCGTAAGTAGCCTGGCAGCTGCATTTTATACAATGCAAATCTTCCGGGTCGCTGACTGAGGAAGGCCGATGTAAAGTGCGTTACAATAGTCCACCTGGAGGTGACTGTAGCATGAATTACTGTTGCCAAGGCCTCTCCCGAGAGGTAGGGTGCCAGCTGCCTCACCTGGCGAAGGTGGAAAAAGGCCTATTTGCTGACAGCGGCGACCTGTGCCTCCATCGTCAGCATTGAGTCCAAAATAACACCTAGGCTTTTTTTAAATGGTTTTATTAAGCATAAAGGCTTTTAATGGTGGCAGATGGAGATTTAATGGTTCACCATGTTTTCGCTGGATTTCTATTTTCGCAAGTCTTTGGATCCATATTCATGATATCTAAGGATTTTAAAAATTTAACGCCACGATACATATTCAGATAAAAGAAAATTTTGTCCTGCTGAGCGTTTATTTTGAGGATTTCTTTCAGCTTGTGGCACCTAGGCTTTTAAGGTTCACCATCTCCTGCGGGCCATAGGATCTCGGTCTTCGCTGGATTCACCTTCAGTCTGCTAGCCCACAACCATTTCATCACGGCCTCAAGGCACAGGGTGAAATTATCAGGTACTGAGGTTTCCCCGGGCTCCAGACGCAGTAGGAGCTGGGTGTTGTCAGCGTATTGGTAACATTCCAGATCAAAACTCCAAACCAGTCTAGAGAGTGGTCGACACAGATGTTGAATAGTAAAGGGGAAAGAATAGCACCCTGAGGTACCCCACAATGGAGAGGGGACTTCTCAGAGACATGGCCCATCCACTCCACACACTGCCCCTGATTTCGGAGAAATTAGTTGAACCATTTGAGGGCCAGGCCACGAACTCTGAATACAAGACGGTGTGTCAGTAAATCATAGTCAATGGTGTCAAATGCTGTTTTGGCCTACAATGACCAGAAATTACAGCCAGTTTATCCTCTGTTAGAATTTCTGGGAGTTGAAGGTCAAAACATCTGGGGAGCCACAGTTTGAGAACCACTGTCCTAGGAGGTCAAGGTGACTAACAAATACAATTGATAATGAAGATGATATAATTATGGTAATAACTTTAAAAATAAGATTACCATGTTTACTTGTATGTTTTTATTGATGTTAATAATGAATGTGATTTTAGCTATGTGATTTTTATCTGTTTTTATATTGTTATGAGCACTGGTTAGTGCTGCTTTGTAAACCGCCATGAGTTGCCCTCAGGCTGAGAATGGTGGTACAAAATGAAGTAAATAAATAAATAAATACTTATGTACACACTGACCTCATGTGTAAGTTGAGGGCAGGTTTGGGGATCAAGATTATGGATTTTAATATTATCCATGGGTAAATCGAGGGTCATTTCAATGAGAGGGAAGGGGGGAGGGAGCAATCCTTGGTCAATTCTGCCTTATCCCTGACAAGGCATTCAAAAAAGCTAGAAGACCAGCCACTGTGGAGGTTCTCTTTTAGGTTCTCCCAGGATGGTCTAAGCTTGGCCCACACAACATACAGTCTGCAGGCCAGATGCGCCCTGCAAAGGGCATCTCTGCAGCCTGTGAAGTCTTTGTTTTATTAGTGTAACCATGTTTTAATTAAATATGTGCATCTTTGATATTAGTTTATTTTTAATTTCACTTTTTCTTTAGTTATAAGTTAATTGATGTTACTTGTATTACGTATTTGTGCGTATTTGTTTGACCATGGCATTGAATGTTTGCCATCTTGTATGTAAACCACCCCGAGTCCCCTTGGGGAGGAAGGGTAGTCTATAAATAAAGTATTTATTTATTTATTTATTTTTATTGAGGGAGGACAGTGGGAGTTTGGTCACTACAGAGGGAATACGATCACCTTGGGCATCAGAAGCAGAGCTCCCCTCTGCAAGTGGTGATGTCACCTTCTCCCTTACCGACCCATCAACTCTGCACCCTCCTATATTTGCTAGCTGCATGTGCTTCCTTGAAAGAAATGAGTTAAAATAGGTCCTCTGTCCCTGGAAAGAAGTGAGACAAAACAGATGTTCTCTCCTGGAAAGAAGTAATTTTTTAAAGGGTTAAAAGATGGTAAATAGGGTACTTTTATTTGATATGTGGAGGGCCGATCAGATGAAGCCTGTGCCTTACAGGCTTGCACTTTAGATTAGGTGGTAAAGAAGCAATGGCTGATTGAAATATGTATAAAAGACAAACTGAAATGATTGTATTGCTCAGTGTCAGCCAGTATGCTAACAGAAGAAAAGTTTATCTGCATCTCTCTCTGAGTTAAAGATTGTGACTTAAGGCTGAGAGAGTGGGACTCATTGATGACAACCATTTATTAATAGCCAGCTTATGTACCTGGCATTGTCCGGGTATGCATTTTCTAATACTAATTATAGATATTAATATTTAGCATTATAATTTTATAATTGCTAAGTGGTGCAAGCTTGAATGCATTTTTATTTATTTGTATTTATTTCCTGCATTTGTAACCCTCCCTTCTCACCCCCGAGGTTTTCCTACTGTTTACATTTAGTTGATTAGCAGTGTTTTTTCTCACATATATATAATGGTCTGTACGTAATGAGTAGGTTAAAAACAAAAAAACCCACTGAACAAAAGCACAATGAACGAAACCACAGAACTTCTCACAACCCAAGGAGTGACAAAAAAACATAAACACAAAGCTACAAGGACCTAATGACCCAAAATAGATAAATCCCAATACAGAGCATGCACACCAAATACTCCCTAAGCCCCGCCCCCTCATACGCGAGAGGAATAAACTGCCGAGGGCACCCCAGGCTTCAGTAGCATAGAGCTGTGGCAATTAAAGTGGTGTCAAACTGTCAGGGAAGGAGAGGAAAAGAAACATAAAAGCCACAGGCAGGTATGACAAAATGCTCTATAAACACAGAATAAATGGCCCTGAATAGCTAAGAATGGATTATCTGACTTAATATTCTGGAATATATGGCAGTATAGAAGGGCCCCAAGACTCCTGCCAGCTCTGACCTGCCAGGCACAGAGGCTTCATCTCAAGCCCCCTTCCACGCTGCCATAAAATTCAGATTATCAAAGCAGACAATCTCCATTATTTTCTTTGAACTGGATTATATAAATTTACACTGCCATATAATTCAGTTCAAATCAGATAATCATTATTTTCTTTGGATTTTATACCGCCATATAATCCAGAAGGGGATAATCATTTTATATGGTGGTGTAGAAAGGGCTTCCACATTTGCAACCATCTATTGCTTGAAAATATTATCAGTTTTGAACTGGATAACGGGAGAGGTTAGGAGTTGTGATTAGTGTTAAAAGACGGTTTTGTGGCTGGATGGATGGATGCTGATGCTTCTGAGGAAGGTGAAAAACCTCCTGTTGTGAGCAGGCTTTCTCCTCACATTTATCAGTCAGAGAAATTATTTTTTCCCACTGCCTATGTATTCCTTTGCTTCTGTCAAGCCTATTTTGGAGGGTGCATCTCCATTGCGCAATTAATGCAGTTTGACAGGCCTATAGCTATCAAGGCTGGATGCTATGGAATCATAGGAGTTTTAGTTTTACAAAGTCTTTCTCCCAACTTGGACATTATTCACAGACAGACAGACAGACTCCACTTGCCTCATTTCCAACAGACCTCTGAACAAACCTCTGGGGATGCTTGCCACAGATGCAGGAGAAACATCAGCAGAGAATGCTACTGGAACATGGCCATACAGCCCGAAAAACTCAACAACCCAACGTCTTTCCTCTTTTAAAATATGTGAAAGGTCCAAGGTGGGAAAACGAACTCTTTTCAACTTGAGCCAGGTGTGAATGTTTCAATTGCCCATCTTGATTACCTTTGAAAACCCTTGCAGCATAAAAGCCTGGCTTCTTTTTGCCTGTAGGAAATCTTTGGAGGAGGTGTTCCCTAGCCCAGATTTTTTCATGTCTGGAATTCCTCTGTTTTCTGAGAGCCACAGCAACGCGTGGCCAGAGTACAGCTAGTAATAAATAAAAAATATTCTCTAATAAGTTTAATTAATTGATATTAATTGGTTTATTTGCACAGTAGTTTATTCTTTAATGATATCTTTACTTGGAATGTGAGGTACAAAAAATAATCTAATACCCGAATTATATTATTACTATTACTATTATATCCCTCTTTATTTCTCCTGAAGGGGACATAATGCAGCTTCACCTATTAGGTGCAGTTTCACCTATTTTAATTTCGCCCCCTTACTACTGCGGGTTGTGCAGACGTAGTCTAAGCTCTTGACTTTTCCCATTCTGTACAGAAAGGGAGGAGATGGTTCCTGTTTTGATAAGAGTTGAAGTACTTCACTCACATTGACATGTGGATAAGTTGACCCAGTTATTTGGGTTGATTTTTTGACTAAAATTTTAAGACTTATTCTAGAGTATATAGAGTAGCTATTAAAACTTTCTTTCAATTAACATTTCCAAATCATAGCTTATAAACAGTTTATTAGTGAATGTTAACCAACTTTAAAACCAAAGCTTCCAAAAGGCGAATCATTAGGTCTATCATCTGATCAAAGAACTGAGGTAAGAAACAAATTCTGCATTTTTTTGTTTTGTTTATGGCAATTTTAAGGCAATCCTATCATAGAGTATTCTGGGGGCAATACTGTGACTTGCTCAAGGTTACCCAGTAGGTTTTCATGTCTGAGCTAGGAACTGAACATTGATCTCCATTGTGGTAGTCCAACACTCAAACCACTTTGCCATGTTGGCTCTGATTTGTGCCTTTTCCCACTTATTGGTTTCTTGACATGTGAATCCAATCACCATTCACCATTATGGCTGTGGATCAGGGGTAGGGAACCTATGGCTCGGGAGCCAGGTGTGGCTCTTTTCATGATTGCATCTGGCTCTTTTTTTCCCTCCCTCCCTTTCTCCCTTTCCTTCTTTCCTCCATTCTCCCTCTTCCTTCCTTCCTCTTCCTTCCTTCCTCCCCTTCACCCTTTCCTTCTCTCCTTCCTTTTCCCTCCCTCTCTCCCCTTCCTTCTTTCCTCCTCCATTCTCCCTCTTCCTTCCTCCCTCCCCTTCCATTCTCCCCCAAGTCTTCCTTCCATCTCCTTCATTTCTTTTCACTTTCCATCTCCCCTTCATTTCTTTTCTTCACTCTCTTCCCTTCTTTATTTTTTTTTCTTTTGCATTCATTATTTTTCTTTTCCCCACCCTTTCCTTTCCTCCCTTCCCATTTCCTTTCCTCCCTTCCCATTTCCTTCTTTCTTTTCCCCTCCTTGTCTCTTTCCTGCTTTTCTTTTCTTCCTTTTCCATAGTTCATTCTTCTTTTCTTTCTTCCTCTCCCCCTCCCTCCTTTATTTCCTCTTTCTTTCTTTCTTTCCTTCCTTTTCCTTCCATCTTCTCTTCTTTCCCAGAGTCCTGAGCATGCCTTTGGCAGAGCCAGGTCTGAAGTGTCCTGTCATTCTTCCGGGGGAATCCTTTTCTCATAATATGTATGTATATACTCACATTTAATTGAATTCAGTCTACATATATATATATATATATATATATATATATATATATATATATATATGTCTCTCACTGAAATAAATTTCCAAATATTTTGCTTTCATGGCTCTCTAAGTCAAAAAGGTTCTTGACCCCCTGCTGTGGATGATGGCAACCATGGCTCAACCTATCTGGAAAAAAAGAGATTTAACTAAACTAAGCCAAAGATTAATCATTTCAATGGGTATATGTATGAGTGGTTGAAACATAGGTACTAGTCTGCCTGCACACCATGTTATAGCCAGTCTTCTTAATACTCACAAACAGGCAATTATGTAATGTGTCCAAAATTTTACAACCATTGCTAACATTTAAAAGAAAATACATTTGTCACATTTATGCATTGACAGCATAAAATCAGATAAATGCCAAATTCAGTATTCTATTCTAGGTTAAAATCTCCTGATTAAAAAGGGAAGTGTTTGGTCAAGATTAACATTTTAATTAGCTGCCTGTTAAGTGTTTTTTAATATTAGATATTAATGTTTCAGCATCTCCAGTATCTCTCATGTACTGCCCCAAAGCATAGGAAGTGTTGCAGTTACAGATTTGGTCACCCAGTCATACATTTATATCAGTATGACACATTACAGGATTACTATTTAAGCACTGGAAGCTGGAAAGATTTATGAGCAAAGTAGATCACAGATACGATACATAAAGGCGGATGGATTTTGTTAAATTGAGCCTTGGAGAATATCCATGGAGGATTTCAGTCTGAATATTCCTTCTCTCCCATTGCCCTATTTGTTTGTTCTGGGCATTTCTCATCTTTAAAGGATTTTTGCTCATGCCTAATGATTTTTTACCTAATGGCCTGATCACATGCTTCAATCCTTCCCCCAACCCCTTAAACCTCTTCGAAAGGAGCCATCTCCTTCCTCTGCAAAGAAAAGTAACCCAAACCAAACTGTTTCTTTCATGAAAGGAAGAAGCCCACCTGCTTTCTCTGGGGAGAGAAGTAACCAAAGCCTGGCTGCGTTTCTCTCCCCAAATGGAGGAATCTGTCTCCTTTCTCAGTGAACACTTGCTCAGCTTGACACCCATCACTTTTCTCATCACAGATCCTTTCTTGGTTGATAGAAGTGCAGACAAACTTTCATCACTTCTCTCCATAGAGAGATGCTTTTGGGACCTCATCATGGGCAGACTTGTCTACATTAGAGGTCTTTCTTTGTAACTGAAACTGTAACACAATTTTGTCTAACATGTTGGCTTGCTATATTACTTTAACTACTGTACATACTGTAACTGTACTGATATAGTATAGGAGCACTGCTGGCAGTATATTTCCTCTGATCTATTGCTTTGATTGGAATCTGGTTTAGTAGACACCCTCTTATAACCTTTTCTGAGTATGAAAGGTCAGTACCTAAGTCATTTTTTAATAGCACTCTAGTTGTATCTAGTTGCCAGAGACTATAGACTTCCCACTCCATCACACTTGAGAATGAATGTATTTTAAATCCGGTTTCTGCCTCCTGCAGAATTCTGGAGTTTATAGTTCAGTGAAGCTGTTACAGGCTCCTCCCTAAACTACAAACCCCAGAATTCTGCAGGAGGCAGCAACCGGATTTAAAGTGGATTCATTCTCTAGTGTGATGAGGCCCTATGTCACACTGATTATTTTCAGTGTCCTAGGACACTTTTAGGAAATTGGGAGGATGGGGCTGTGTGGTGCCCATTGCATGACGCAGGGCTACTTCCAATGAGGCTCCATCTTCCCAGCATCATGAAAGCGTCCTAGGATGCTGACAAGAACGGGGCTAGAAGGGAGGTAAATCGGGTGGCGATACTTTCTTCCATGGGATTGGGGGTGCCAAACATTGCCCCGCTGCGGGGGATGCAGTATAGTGTGATGCAGCAGCTAAAACGTCAATGGGATTTTAGACTGCATCAAAGGGAGTATAGTGACTAGATCAGGGCTGCCCAGGAAGTTGATCATGATCGACCAGTCGATCCCGGGACCGAAGGAGCCAGGCCGCACCAAGCCCCACCCCCTCCCTTGGCTTCGGCACTCCAAGCAGCTTCTTCAGACTTGAGGATGGCAATGCCAAGCCAGTAGTGGCATAGCTAGCACAAGGCTGGCTTGGCACTGCCATCCTCAAGCCTCGAGAAGTGCTGGGAGCTCCAAAGCCAGAGGGGAGGGGGAGGGGCTTGGCACGGCCTGGCTCTGCCCCCCTCTGGCTTCCGCTCTACCAGCAACTTCTCCAGGTTTGAGGATGGCCATGCCAAGCCAGCCTTGTGCTAGCTATGTCACCACTGGCTTGGCATAGCCATTCTCAAGCCTGGAGAAGCTTCTGGGAGCTCCAAAGCCAGAGGGGAGGGGGAGGGGCTTGGTGCGGCCTGGCTCCACCCCCTGGCTTCCGCTCTACCAGCAGCTTCTCCAGGATGGAGAATGAGGATGGCAATGCCAAGCCAGTGGTGGCATAGCTAGCACAAGGCTGGCTTGGCATTGCTATCCTCAAGCCTGGAGAAGTTGCTGATAGAACGGAAGCCAGAGGGGGGCGGAGCCAGGCCACACCAAGCCCCACCCCCACCTCTCCCCTCCCCAGCCTTGAGGAGGTAGGTAGATCTTTCTGACTTGGTTTTATTATAAGTAGCTCGCATGCTGAAAAACTGTGGGCACCCCTGGTCTAGATTGAGGGAAGGCATAGTGGTTCTCTATTCTGCTTTATTTAGATCTCACCTGAAATACTGTGTCCAATTCTGCTTGGTGAATCTCTCCACAATCATCTGCTGTTTGGACCTCAATGTTGTGAGATCCTAAGACCTCTTCAAGTAATTCCACTAAATATCATAATTAACAAGCCTAAGTCAAGCCTAATGCTTACAACTTAGAAATTCTAGTTAAATGTCTTTGAGGGCCAATTTATGTCAGTTATGTTTTTTGGTTTAATGTACTTTTGTTTATATAGTACAACTCAAAATCAAACACCAAAGTAGCACCAATCCCATCTCGTCCTTTGAAAAAATGTTTTAAATGGAACAGGCACCATTAAAAATAAAGATGAGCTGTCAAAATACAGTTCCCTCACTATTTTACATTCGAGAAAAACTGAACTTCCTAAATATATTACAGAAACTGCACTTATTAAAACATTGGATAGTGCAGAATACCAAACATACCCATCATAGTATTTTCTTTCAGATCATGCAAATCCAAAACAAAAAAGTATAAACAGATTTTTATAGCATAAGGAAAATGAAATGAATACACATTTCACAAAAAAAAGTCTACATTTTAAGTCTGAGGAGCTATTACACTGTTTATACTACATTTCTCTCAAGAGACTCAACAGCGTAAAAGCCTCAGGTGAGTGACAAGCAATCTGGCTGTGTATTCTACACACACGCATATCCAATCCAGAAAGAGGAAAACAGGGAATGTAAAAATACATATTTCTATAAATGGTTGGAGGCATCCCAACATTTGTATATCTACATAAGCAAGCATGCAAACTTCTCACACAAGCTCATTTCAGGTCATGCCCGTTGATCTCTCCTACATAATGTGAAGAATCGCAAAACTTTGGCAGCCTCCCTCATCATCATCCCAGGAGTCTGCATGGCTTCGTGGGTTTCTGGGAAAGGAGGAAAAGCCAACCACTCAAGAGAGAGACTTGACTAGTTCCCAGTTGGGCATCAGGGAGCAAGAGTCTCTGTGGAGTCCCACTGAGGAGTATAAAATTATCCTCCCTGGCACACCACTTAATTTGGGACTTGATTGTTCTCAGAACAGCATCTGGAGTAGCAATGAAATATCAGGCAGTATCAGCAACAGCAACAGAACATGGCAGCAGAGAGATGACAAAGCACAGACCTAGGGCATATGAGTGTTGATAGAAAGCCAAAGCAAGGGAATGAGGATACTTGAGTGACAACACATCTGGAATTGGGCCATTACATGAGTCATATAGTATAGCTGAACACCCATAGGCTTTGATCCAGCCATTGAAAGCAGCCATGGTTTAGGATTCAGGAATATGCTGCAGACTCACATGCTCTTTCCTTCCAATCTTTTGAAATTGCCTTTAATTAGGAGTTTGCTCTGTCAACAGAATTGGATCTAGACACAGTCATAACTAATTAAATCTGTCCAGAAAATATGGCTTGCAATCTTTGAAAACTCTGTGAAGATTTTGTAGTTGCACCAGCAGGAAAAGAGGAAAAACGTATTATAAGAGGACATACTCAATGAAGAAAGCACAGCTCTTAATTTGTAAGGTCTGAGCAGGGCTGTAAACAACAGAGTGTCTTCAAGGATTCTCATTCATAGGATCAATGGAAGTCAAAACTGACATAAATTTCAGCAACAATGAAATTTATGTCTCTATTTTGAAAGCAGGCTTAGATAGTACATATCAACACAGTATTTACTTAATTAACTTCATTGACACCTTACTTTATTCTTTCATGGATTTAGGAGTCCTGGGTATTCTTAGAAAAGAAAACCCTATGGGGTAGCTATTCATTCAGCTGTTGCAGATACCTTTGATTTATTGACATAAATTGAAAATGTCAGATTTTAAACTCAACATCTAGCTACTACTCATGTTAACCACACATCACATTGTCTTCTCTACAAATTAATTCAATTTAGGCTCAACTAGAAATCACATAGCATCCTCTGAAAATCAAAACTCCCACTTTAAAAGATAGTGCTGCTTAGAATACAGTATGACTCTCTTATTCACAGATTCAATATCCATGATTTCTCTTATCCGCTGTCCAAAAATATTCCATCTGGGATGTGGAATATTTGTGGGCCTCTCTAGGTCCTCCGGTGCAATTCTATGGTATTCACCTACTCAAATATAGTCAAAATACAGGGTTCTGTATTATTCATATTTTCAAGTATTCTCAGGAGTTGCTGGAACATATTCCCTATGACATCAGCACCAATGTTTTAGATTCAGCAAACATGGCTAAAAAAGAGAGAGAGAGGAGAACGAGATGGTTCTCTACTGCTCACCTGTGCTGCAAACATACAAGAATTATGTCCACAGAAATATGGGATAGAAAAAGTAGCAGAACAGTAGTTGAATAAGGACGAGCAAACAAAAAAAAAGTATGCTTCTACATAATGGAATTTAACTAAGGGATCACACACTAACCATAAAGATAGTAGATTTGTAAATGATTCCGAGGAAGCCACTAGCCTGCAAGTGGAAGAAATAATTAACATGCAATCTCTCCCTCTTTTGCTGGGCCTTCCATGTCATAAGAAGTATATCATGAGAACAATTTCTAGGTCTTGCACCTTCCTACTTCATGAGTATGCAGGAAATGGCTTCTATCATTTCCAGGCAGAGACATAGCTAGTGGAGCATTCTGTATTCTCTTTCATATGGTATGATTATAGTATTTTATATTCCTTCAACTGCCATGGCTGCTTCCTAAAGAATCTTGACATCTGTAGTTTGGAGTGTACTACAGTTCTGTGACAGGTATTTCTAGATCTTACACTAACACTACAAATGTCAGAAGTCCAAAAGATCTCACAACAGCATCATTGTATCAAAGTGTTAAAATTGTGAAGTGTGAAAGAGATCTCCTTTGCTAACCCTCTACTGGATGGCTTGGATGAAGGTTTGGAAGTCATGCTTATCAAAATTTGTAGATGACATGAAATTGGGAGGGATAGCTAATACTCAAAAGGACAAGATCAGAATTCAAAATGACCTTAACATATCAGAGAGCAGGACCAAAACTAAAAAAATGAATTTCAACAAGGACAAATGTAAGATGTTTTATTGTTATACTGTTTTATTGACACTTTTATCTAATGAGATGTTTTATATGCTGTAAACCTCCCTGAGCCTATTGGGAAGGGTGGTATACAAATTGAAATAAATAAACAAACAAATAATAAATAAATAAGGTACTACACTTAGGCAGAAAAAATGAAATGCATGGGTGATGCCTGGCTCAACAACAGTACATATGAAAAACATCTTGGAGTCTTCATGGACAACAAGTTGAATATGAGTCAACAGTGTGATGCAGCAGCTTAAAAATGTCAATGGGATTTTAGGCTGCATCGAAGGGAGTATAGTGTCTAGATTGAGGGAAGTCATAGTGGCTCTCTATTCTGCTTTGTTTAGATCTCACCTGAAATAGTGTCCAATTCTGGGCACCACAGTTCAAAAGAGACATTGAAAACCTGACAGGTGTTCAGAGGAGGGCAACTGAAATGATCAAAGGTCTGGAGGCCATGCCCTATGAGAATTGTCTTAAAGAACTGGGCACGTTTAGCATGCAGAAGAGAAGGCTGAGAGGAGACATGAAAGCCATGTATAAATATGTGAAAGGATGCCATAAGGAAGAGGGAGTAGGCTTGTTTTCTGCTGCCCTGGAAACTAGGACTCTGAGCAATGGGTTCAAATTATAGGAGAGGAGATTCCACCTGAACATTAGGATTAACTTCCTGACTGTGAGAGCTAATCAATAGTGGAACTCTCTGCTTTGGAGTGTGGTGGAAACTCCTTCCTTGGAAGCTTTTAAACTTATCTGTCAGGGGTACTTTGATTGTGCTTTTCCTGCATGGGAGGGGGTTGCACTAGATGGCCCACATGGTCTCTTCCAACTCTATTATCCTATGATTCTATGATTTTACTAGGCTATAGAAGAAAGGCATTTGACTTCCTCTGTAAGTCAATGCAAAAACCAAGCAGTCTGCCAGATTAAGGAACTACTGAAATATAGTTGTCGATAGTTCTATTTGGTATTTGTATCAGTATGCCGAATGTGTAGGTTTTTAATTGATAAGTGATATGCAATAAATATCTGCTAAGGTTCTCAAGTTATGCCTGTCTGCACTGAACAGTTTCAGTTGTACCACCGAGATACAGAATCTCAGATGTACTTCTGGGCACCTAGTCAGACTTTACCATACAATTGCTATTAGGAATTCTACAGCTGTATGGGAAATCAGCAAGAGAATCTTACAGCACAGACAAGGTTTCAAAGACTGTCTAGTAGATACTGGATGCATCCAGAATGGATAAACATTTTAAACCATCTTCATTTGACTGGTTGTTGGTTATCTGAAAACATATGAATATTGATGTACAACTGCCTTATAGCCTTATGCCAAGATAGACCATTGGTGCACTTAGTCTCATACTGTTACAATACCTAGCAGCAGTTCTCAGAGAACATGCCTACAGCGCTAAATACTTAAATTGGATGTCCAATTATTTCTGAAAAGTAATTATTCAAAGCCCTGAAAGGCAGTTGCTCTATCTTTGAGATATTAACCTTCCCCTGCTCTATAAACTTCTCTGTAGAAAAACTACAATACCATCAGTGTGTATAAAATAAATTACTATACAGAAAAGTAGCAAGGAAGGTAGTGAGCTGTGCATTTGTGTCTGACACTTTTTAGACACTGAGCCAGGATTTTGCAACTCATTTTGACCTTTCCCCCCTCAAACTAACATGTTATCAAACTAATTGAAGAAAGACAATAACTGAATGGGAAATGCATTTTAGTCAGCTTACACAATAGAAGCAATGTTAGAATGTTGATGCCAGGCAAAAGAAGATTTATTTATTAATCAGATATGTGCCTATTGAAATCCAGAAAAGCTAAACTCACAAATGTGGTGTTGATTGTACAGTTCACTGATTTCAACTTTGCTTAGGTTGCCCGACTATTCTGACATCTAGTCTGAACTGTTTCTAATGAATACATGAAAGACCTATTTTAGAGCATGCATTGGATACCTTATAGAGAAGCTATGTCAACAACTTGTTTATCATGCATGTATTCAAATCAAGTGGTGAAGGGTTTTTAAGCATTTCTAATGCCTAAGTGTAACATTTCCCAGTCTAAAGAGATATAATTTAATGCCAATGTCAAGGTTTGGGCTGATCACCTTCGGGCTGATATGGGCGGGATAGAAATAGCGTAAATAAATAATAAATAAATTATCCGTGCCATATATTTCCAATTTCTATGTTGCCTCGGGTCCCATGGCAACACAGGAAGCAACTCCTTTGAAATGTAACATTATATGATAGTTTGGTTGAAATTTGAACTGTCAAAAAGACAAATACCTGGGTCTAACCCAAATCGAGCCTCAATTCTTGATAAGAAGCTAAAATTACTTAACTGAGACTGCCATATTTGGATATATCATGAGAAGGCATGATAATATAAATTGAAGGCAGTGGGGAAAAAGGAAAAAAAACATATTACAAATGGATTTATTCAAAAAAGAAAGCAACAACACTGAGTTTATGAGGCTTATGCAAGGATGTTGAGAGGAGGACTTCTAGGAAGTCTCTCATTCATAACATCAAAGCATTGAAAAACAGCAAATTCATAAATGTCTGGGGCTTTTCTGTACTTCTTTTGTTTTTGTTTTGTACATTGACAATTGCTCTGTTTGGTAAATCTATAACAAATTGTAACAATAAGTAAACTATGATTCATACACAATAACTCATTCAGTTCAACCACTGAGTAGGACTAGAACTTGAATTCCAGCCACTAATAATGGCAACTATCAAGTTAATGTAAAATAAGACAGTATTACTACTGCTGAGAAATCATTACATCTTTCCATATGGTCATAAGGGACAACTCTAAGGCTGCAGATTAAGAAATATTTGCTTCAGTTCTATCATGTCTCATAACCCAGACTTGGAGGTATCTCAACACTAGAGCACATGGCATGCAATGACCACAAGGGTTACAAGAAATAGAGACCTAGTCTTTGCAAAGCCTACTTTCTACATTTCAGTTTGTGTACTGGACAGCCCAGTCAAGAACTTCTTTCTGAAGGTCAAAAGGGTCCAAATAAGTTACATTTCATCTCCCTTGGTCTAAATATATTGGATAGGACTAGATTACCAAGGCTTCTACCATACCCTATAACTTCAGCACAAACTATAAAATGTTTAAAATTACTAGACTGCTAAATATTCACAAAAGTTAATGAATATAATAATAATAATAATAATAATAAACTTTATTTATAAGCCGCTTCCCTCTCCCCAAAGGGGACTCGGAGCGGCTTACATGGGGCCATGCCCAAACCACAAATCACAAAATATCAGACATCAAAAAACAATAAACACAATAAAAACAGTAAACACAGTAAAATGAATACATCTAACAAAAACACAATAACAAATGCATCTAAAACAGAAGGAAAAAAGAAGACGAGAGGGCGGGCCACATGTACATATAAGATGTTTAAAAACTGGGGGAGATAAATGGAGTAGGGCCAAAACGTGATGAGTCACAAAGGGGAAGGAAACCCAAAGCGAAGTCTCAGACACACATACTTTTTGTGTAGGAAATGGGATGACTCTGTGAAGGCAACCGTGATTAAACCATAAACCCAACCTGACACCCCATTCTCAAAAAGGCCACCCACAAAGCATGAGCTTTTGGAACGTCCTATACCTCACCCTTTCTCAATTAAGATGAACCCTCTGGAGAATTCCATGACCTCACCCCTCCCAACAAAGTCTCTCTTATCTCTGATCAAAGACAGTGCCTTGCAAAACTACGTGCAGATTCTTCAAGAGCATTGTTTCATCTTGGCTTTCCACCAAGGATAGGAGCCTGTCATGAAGTCTATGTTTCCATAAATTATTTCTGGTCCAGGTCACCTCATCAACTTAGTATTATCTTTGCTACTGCTCTACTGCAACATTTATTCTCATCATTAACTACTTCTATTTCTTCTTTCCAAAGATGCCTAGGGCAGATGGATATACATCTACTGAGACCCTTTAAAATTGTTCCACCCATGACTGTCTATGAAGGCAAGTCACTGAATCACCAGCAAGTTGCATCACAGTGAGATAGTTCAAAATTCCTACCTTGCGTAGACCATAAAATGCTCACAGGCATGGAAGCCACATCCTTGATCTTTATCCAGCTGTTATTGCGCTGCCTACTCCATGATGAAATCACACAGTAGTAATCTCCCATGTCTGCTTCAGAAGTCCACTGAATTCGTAAGCGAAAAGTGTCCACAGTTGGCTTAGAGAAAATAATTTCCCCATTCTGGGCCCGTTGTTTGCTTCTGTCTCCAACTACCAGAGTCCAGTCTGCATCCATGGTGGCAAGAAGTTGATCTTTTACCACTTCGTCACTGCGCAAGGGCAATCTGTAGTACCAGGATACAGTGAAACGTAAGTTTGCTTCAGTATTCTGTGCCTCTGTGATTCTACACTCCAGTTCAGTGGGGTCTTCTGCAAACTTGGGTGTTTTAGAAGTACTTAGAAACACATTATAATTTGGCTCTGTATAGGATTTGGAAAAGCAGAAAGAAAGCCAGTTAAAAGCATGAAAAAATGGCAATCTAGAATACAGATCAAATTTCCACATCTCTCACCCAATCTTTCTCATTTCAAAACTGCAATACTGTCTCTATATTTACCAAGCAACAGTGGACCTCACTAATTCTGTAACATTATCTACTAATGCTTAAAGCCAAACCAAAGGCAAATTCTCTAGCCAGAATTTCATCATCCAGAATGGTGCTTTTCTTTGAGTGATTTCATAATACACAGAACATTCTTGTCACCAAATACTGCACTTGACATTGCTAAATCTACCTTTCAGGGAACAGTTGATTGCAATGGTATGAGATCAAAATCTCAAAAGTACATGCCCAGACTGTGTTAAGTTTGTATGCACTGTTTTACTATTTGATTTTCCCATCCATTTTCAGTGACACATTAGGAGAAACTGCCAACAGAGTAAACAACTGTAAGAGCAGCCCACAGTTATACTTGTTCAAAATACTGAACAAGACTAAGAAGCACTGAAGATATATTTCAAGTTGACAAGATAACACAGTTACCACCCCAAGATTTTTTTAATGAATTTAAGTAGATACAGTTCTGGGCACAATTCAAGAAGGATGGAACGTGTCCAGAAAAAGGCAAACAAAATGATAAATGATTTGGAATCCAAGCCCTATGAGGAATGGCTCGGGGAGTTGGATATGTAGCTTAGAGAAGAAAAGGCTGAGAAGGAACATGATAGCCATGTTTGAAAGTATGTTACATTGGGAAGGGAGCAAACTTGTTTTCTGTTGCTCTGGAAACTAGAATACGGAGCAATAGCTTTAAATTTTAGGAAAAGAAACTCCACCTAAAAACTAGCAAGAACATCCTGATGGTAAGAGCTGTTCGGCTGTGGAATGTGCTGCCTTGGAGCATGATGAAGTCTCTTCGCTGGAGATTTTAAAGCAGAGGCTGGATGGCCATATGTCGGGAGTGCTTTGATTATATTTACCTGCATGGCAGAGGGGTGGGCTGGATGGCTCTTGTGGTCTCTTCTAACTCTGATTCTATGCAGAGGCAGATTTAACGGTAAGCAAAGGTAAGCGGCTGCTTACGGGCGCCACGTGACAGGGGTGCATTTGGCCACGGCTGCCAGGTTCGGCGCATGGAGCGCTATGGAGGCAGCCAGAGGCAGAGCGCCCCTGGCTGCTAAAAGCTCCTCCCCCCGGCCCCGTGGTGCAGGGCGACCAGTGGCTCCAGGCAGCTGGGCCCGCCCGTGGCAATGGCGCACGAGCGGAAGCCAGCTAGTTTCACGCATACGCCGTTGCTGGGGGGAGGAGCTTTTTGCAGCCGGAGGCACTCTGCCTCTGGCTGCTTCCAAAATGCTCCTCCCTTTCGACCCCGCATCGGGCACATGCACGAAGCTAGCTGGCTGCGAGCATGTGTACTCGCATGCACAATCTCCACCAGGCTGGAGAACCAGGGGGCACCAAAATAATGTTTGCTTACTACTTTTTATTACCTTTGTCTGGTCCTGATTCTATGATGCATGTTTGTGTGTGTGCTGTGATGACAACAACTGTGAAGGGCTCCCCTACCTGTTCTTATGGGCCATGTCCACATTCAAGAAAAGGGGGAAGGGTAAATAATAACTAGAAATGTTATAAATCACAGTTCCTGGGTTTACTGGCACTCACACCGAGTTTATAGAAGCAGATAATTTCCACAGTGAATGAAGTTTTTCCAGCTCTGATAAGAAGTGAGAAAAGCTGAAGAGAAATGGTGTTTCACTTAACCACTGGGATGACCCACAGTGGTGGATTGCTGCAGAAAGCTTTGGTTTTGACACTCGTGCTCCGGCTGGGCTCTTTACGCTGACTCCAGACAGAGGATTTAGAAGGAAGGAATAAAAGGCTTGCTGGATAAACCCCATTCCTGCACTCTGTCAGCTGTCAAAGAACAGCCTTGCTGACAGTTCAATGACTTAATACCCTGCCAAGCTCTCAAACTTCAATCAAGTAGGAGGAGGCTGGTGATGAATCTGGATGCCGTTTATGTACCTCAGATTATGAGAACCCTCCACCCACCCTCAGGCAACATAAGTTCAACTAAAGAATACTTTTATATTCCCTCTGTACCTGCACCCAAATAATTACTAATTGGGAACAGATAAAGGGAGAAAATTTCCTACTAAATTTCCCAAGGAATATTTTAAATTCAGAAAAGATATGTATATACTCAAGCAGCATTTTAAGGCAGAAGTACTACCATATAATATTTGAAAAAAAGGAATACTTCATCCTTCTAAGTCAAGTTTGTATTTGCACACTCACCTGGCAACTACAGCTAACATGAAATTATACAGAGGTGAATAAGTAAGCTGGAGGGCAAGGAAGGAAGGAATGGAGCATCTTTCCATCTTCCATCCATTGCTCAAACCGTGATGCTGACTCTTATCAAAGCCTGCTAGATAAGGGGAAGCTGTGCTGCTCCCCTGGGCCCTATACACAACAACGTGATAAAGGACTGGAAGAAGGCCAAAGGTTTCAGTTCTTCTTCTGCCAAGCTAATATTTTATTTTGTGCTGATTAGTAACTTCAGCATTTAGAAATCTAGCAATTCCATGCATTCAAAGATGATCAAGGCTTATTATTATAGCTATTTATACAGTAAAATATCTCCATGTATGAACATGGTTGAGTCTTAAGAGCCTCTGGAAAAGGCTTTTTTTCTTGGTCCAACCCTCATCCAAAAGACCCTTCTCAGTTGTTGCATTCAGGAATGCTTTCCCACAAAATGAAGGAATGCCCCCCTCTCTGCACTTTCTCTTATTTAAACTGGTATTTTATAAGTTGTAGTCTTTTAATGGTAGGGTTGTGCTGTTGTTATTGATTCTATGGTTACGTTTTGAAATGATTTTGTACTACTTTAAGTCAGTGATTGTTTTAATATGATTTTGATTTTTAACTTTGGTACAATCGGTTTGTCTGGATATGCAAGGGGATTATTCCTTATCTGGAATTCTAAAATCTTCCAAAATCCAAAATTGTCCACATGGATGGCTGAGATAGGGACACTTTTGCTTTCTGATGGTTCAATGTACATAAATTTGGTATCTTTCACAAAATTATTTTTTTAAAGTTTATAAATTTTCCTTTGGGTTATGTATATACGGTACATATGAAACAAATCAGTTTTGCTTGTGGGTTAGGAATGTATATGCAGATACAGGTATTTTTTGGGGAAAAAAGTATCCAAAACAAATCTGGTTCTAGGAATTTTCAATAGGGGATACTCAACCTGTATTTTGTTTTAAACTGGTTGAAAACTAACTTGTGTGTTACCTTAGGAAAACTGTTAAACATTATTCACACATATATGTATATGTGTATATATTTCTGTGTGTATCTATACACACACACACACACACAATTATGGTCAACCCAGTGTCATCTGATTTTGCTTCCACATTCTAAAATTTAGAATTTGTCTACGCCTTGCTTCTGTACTACTTCTAACCGGCTGCCTCTCTTACCAGCTTTAGTCCGCTTCAGTGTGCTGCTATTCAAGATTTTGAGAAGTATCTTAATTTAAATCGGCATGCAAATGCAAGCCTGCTGCCACCAAAGCAATTTTTCTGGGAATGCCGGAAGGCAGAAGCTTAGCCAGTGATGAGAGAAAGGATTGCTCCTGTCTGCCAATCACACACACACATAAGTCCTCTCTATATGGGACCCCTGAGTCCTAGTGACATTTCTAGGCACTTTGACTTTACCAAAGCAGGGGTCACCATAGGTCTGGCTTCTGTTTATTCATCAGAAACATGTACACAACAGTACTTTAATTTCAGCTCACTGTAAGTAGAAATGCTTGCTTCCACTTTTTGAAAGGCTGTCAAGAATCATCTGGCTCCTAATTGCAAAGTCAAAAGCCAGAAACTTGATTTTTCTAATTATTCTCTAAGAGATGCTGACACGTCAAGGCAAACACTACAGAACAACATGGTTCTTTAGAAATTTCTGCTTGGGTTTCACTTTTCTATATCTCTCCTGCCTGGATGTTCATTTCTCAGAATATTTGCATGAAAAGCAGGATCTTGGTAGCTTAAGAGTTCAGCTAGGGAAACAGCACGTTATGAAAACTCAGTAGTAGCAACGTACTATGAAAAGAACAATGGAAATATAATTATTTTTGTCTAGACAAACCTGTGGTTCATCCCATTCCTTTTTCCACATTACAGATACTGTTTTGCACTTCTGGGTATCTGACAGTAATCTCCAGAGAAAAACTGGCTTGCCCAAGAAAACTGGGCAGATTTAATTCCAGTATTAGAAGCACGCTAAGGGAAACACTACTTGGCATCTCTTTTTAACATCATCCCATAAACCAAAATAGCAATAAATCAAAACACCACAAAGTATTTAGATGGTCAGTTCAGCTTCTTGAAACAGGTCCTGCTATGTGGCATCACCAACATATTTTACGAATATATTCAAGACAATTTATGTCATAAAATAAACGTGCTTTACATATCAAGCAAGGTAGCCTCTCTCTTTCTTCCTCGTGCTACCTTCTTCCTTTCTTTGGACCATATAATAACAATCATATTTATGAATTAAATATATATAGTGGAAAGTTTCTGGCTTTAAAAAGAACACTAATTGCAATGCATATTGGGGCAAATTTAATTAAATTCATAAACAGTTTTGGCATAACACTCAGCTCCTGCCAGAAAGGCCAGCCATATGGCCAAAGGGGAACCTTTGAATTCCCCCATGGATCAGACCAGTGGTCTCTGGAAACTGGCATTGTCGCCAGTCTGTAGCCAGGAGGGGCTTAAGGAAGCCTCCTTGGGTGTTAGCCCCTACGCGCTGAATTTGGTTCCAGGCAGCACAAGTGAGAAGAAGGGATCCTCGCTGCGTTGCCATCAAGGTTTGGAATCAGGGGTGGTTGGGAGCCTTGGTTTCAGGGTGGCTATTTAGTGGCAATGATCTGGGATTATTTAAAGAAAAAGCTTTGACTCTTCAAGCCCAGTACAAGTTTGGTTATATTCAGAGAAGGTGGCTAGGGGTTTACATCTTCTGGTCAGCTATGTTGCCATGCTTGGTGCGTGTTTGGGGGGGGGGCAAGGTGATCCCAGGGCGTTAGAGAGAACCAGACAAAAAGTAAATAAGGAAATGAGAAAGGGTGGGGAGACATTATCGGGTCAGTACCTCCCATAGCCAGATATTATTTTCCAAAAACCAGGGTTTTATAGGCCAGATAGGGTGCATTTATCTGTAGGTAGGAATAATATATTCCTCGCAGATTTTAAAAGGGGTTTGGAGGTCAGGCAAAAGACACTAGGCCAACACCAGAGTCTTTTTGTGGCAGGAACTGGGGAAGAACATGGATCAGTTTGCACTTGGCACCCCTCCCTTTTGGGGTGAAAGGGGGCTTTCCAGTCAACCTCTATAAGTTCTGGGGCTTTACGGGTCCCTCAAAATATCTGCAAAATATCTCCTTTGAAGCTTACCTGGGGGGCTTACCTCTCTCCTATTGGATTCTTAGACTTGGGAGGAAGGTCCCCAGGGATGGTCTTCCAATAATGACCGGCCAGGATAGCAAACCATCACTGTGGAGTGCCCTACAACTAATTACTTAGTTTCATTTTTCCAGTTTAATAGATCAATAAATGGCCCTTTATTTCTCCATATATCTTGTGTCTGGTCTCTCTATTTTGTGGTTGGGATTCAACAATTCAGTTGTCCAGTGGTTAGGAAAATAGATTGCTACAGAGAAGTCTATAGATTATCCACTAAGGTACACTGTTAAATCAGGGCTTCTTAAAACTCTCAATTCGGGAACACTTTCCACGCAAGAAATTTTTATGTATCCATAAGTATCAAAATCAAGTATATACTGATAACAAATAACATTTGCAAGGCTTGCTAAGCAGACTGATTTTCCTTTTTATGAAGTACAGCTGAAACATCTTCTGCAGAGTCCACTGTACATGCTGCACACCAGACTCGTGTAAATGTCTAAAACAGCCATTGTGACCTTCAGAAAACTTTCACTTTTTCCAAATGTTTCATGACCCCAACATTGAGATAAGGGGACCCTGTTTGGGGTTGGGACCCACGCTATAAGAAGTAGGGCCTTATGACAGACAAGCAGGCAGGCAGGCAGGCAGGCCAGCTTCTGTAGGAGCACGATGTAGTTTTTGAATCTGTTTATAATCTTAAATTAAACTTGGAATCAAATTTGAACAGAATTTTTGAATGCCACCATCTTGACACAAAAATAGAACTTATTTTGACTTGTTTCCTAACTTAATTATTAGAGCCACAACTGGTAAAAACTAAATGCAATGTAATTTTTTTCTGCTTTGTGCTTAACATTAACATCTCAAAAATAACAGAAAAGTCCTAAAACACACTTTCAGAATTATTCATAGATATGCTGAAGCTGGCTGAGATAGTCAAGAACACAAATCAGAGAATACGTCCCACAAGGAAAAGTGGGCAAGCTCCTAGCATGTATCATTTTTAGCCTTAATTTCCATTCTATAATGTGCCATAATTTTCTCCTCACACACATTTCAGGTGAAATGAGATTCATCTCCAGTGTATGAGACTTTCTATTTCACTTTTGTTTTATAATGTCAAAAAAAATCAGGAAAAGTGATTAATCAACTGAAGAAATGCTGTAATCCAGCTAATAATAATATCAACAACAACAATTCTATTTTTTTGATACCACCCATCCACCTGAGAGTACCACGGCCAGCCAACGAGAACCTTCTCTGTGTCCCGGGTCTGAGAGAAGCTCATCTGGAGTCCACGAGACAGAGATCTTTCTCCATTGTGGCCCCTGCCCTGTGGAACTCTCTGCCGCCAGACCAAAGAGCCATCCTCGACCTGCCTCAATTTCTGGCGGCACTTAAGACATGGCTATTTAGAAGTGCATATGCATAATTGGGACAATCAGTGACCTGGAATCTGTCTGTTCCAATACTTTAACATTTTAACATTTTAATTTTAATATTTTAGTATCGTAAACGCCAAGCTGTGTAAGTCACCCGGAGCACATTTGTGGAGGGCGACTCATAAATAATAAAGTTAGTTAGTTTTTATACCCCGCCACCATCTCCTCAAAGGGACTCAGGGTGTCTTACAAAGGAACAAGCCCAAGGATTACAAATAAAACAGACATAGTAAAAATAATCAGTAACAACAAATAATAAAAACATTAAAATCAATTAAACATCATAATAACAATACCCTGACTGGCCGATTTGAAACTGGGTTCAGGCTCAGAGTAGGTGCAATGGTTCCTTGGGAGAGGGAAAGTGCAATACTGTACTCAGAGGGCTGGGGTGCTAGGGGTAATGCTCTAAGCCATTGAAGTGTCATAAGTACAGGAAAGGGGACAACTAAAATGCCGGAGCTTAGATAAGGTCAGGATAATCCTCAAGTGAATCACCAAATCAAAGGCACAACAAAACAGCCAGGTTTTAAGCTACTCACCTACTGCCAGGATGTCCACAGAGACTGGCAGAGAGGTTCTCTCGGCTACTTTGTGCCAGCTACCATTGTGCTGCGGCACCCAAAGAGCTGCTTGGCAAAAATAGTAGCCAGAATCTTCAAGGCCCACATCACGTATCAGTAAGTGGTAAGAGCTTCGATCCACATGGCTGAGACTGATGAGGGTTGAGTCACTAATAACAGAATCACGGTCTGCACTCAGCAAAACCTGAGCCTCTGCCAGCGTATCTTCAGGTGAGTCACTGAAATACCACGTGATTTCTGCTTGGAAAATACCACTTCTATCTGTTGTGAAGTTGCAAGTAAGGTCCAGGGATTCTCTCTCTGTTACAGTCACATTGCTTCTGGTAATGAATACACCTAAAGCTGGAGCAGGGAAAATGCAACAAATCAAAAGAGTCACTTTCAAACTCCTATTTTAACAAATAGATTACAAAATCACGATCTAATGCTTATATCTTAGTAATCTACACACGGTTGGCCATCCACAGTTGCAAGTTCAGCTTTTATTGGTGTGATTTTTTTTGCAGATTTGATTAGTATGGTCTCTAGAAATCTCTAGGTCCTCCAGTGTGACTTTATGGCTAATCTCTGTTAAAAGTTGAATACAGAGTTGTGCTAGAGGACCTAGAGGCTCCAAAGGGAACATCTCACTAGACGTTGGACTCCTTGGACTGTGTCTGCCTATGAAAGGAAAGGGACCTAGGTTGCCATTTGCAGAGCTGTACTGGTGGACCTAGAGATTCTTAGACAGGTGTCTTCTCTGATTTTTTTAAAAAGTGGTTTTCCTTTTTTGTAGAGGTCCTGCCCCCCTAATCCAAGTAAATGTGGGGATTGACTGTATTTGTATGTATATCAAAAATCTACAATTTGAGTTTCAAGCCAATATATAATGACTTTTAACTTGTAAGTTCCACTACGACTAGTTCTAGCTGCACTACAGTTTATATTTATGACCTGAGGCAGAGATATCATATGATTTCAGTTCTCTTGGAAGTAAGGCCAACCACTTTTAATTTACTCCTTAATATGGAATGCTCATACATTTCTCCTTAAATGAACATTAAATGCTATTTTGAAAGACTTCTACACAAGTATCCTTCTTGGTTTACTGAAAAAAAAGGAATCAATGGCCAGAACTTATATTAGACCAACAACAAGTTAGACTTAAAATAAGAGCACTGTCATTCCAGTGTCCGAAATAATAGTACAGTATTTCATATAATATGCCAGTCTCTGACAGTTCTGTGTGTTATAAGCTTTCCATTACTATTCATTACTAACTTTGGATTGCAATTTCAAACAACATATAACACATAAAGTTGAAAACAAATACGATTCGCATGTTATACTCTGTTAAACTACAACATGATCATCCACCAGTTTTCACCATGTGCTAAGTCCTCAATGCTAACTTATTACAACACAGGTACCACTGCAGGCAACACTTCTATGTTCCTGCATACATACCTGTTGGCTGCACAACAACATTTGCTACATCAGCAGTCTTCTCTTGGATCTTCTGCCATGAACCATCTGCACCTTTAATCCACTCGCTCACTCGACACCTGTAGGCACCTTCATCTGTTGGAAGAGCCTGGGACACAGACAAACGGTAAATGTCATTGGCCATGGCATCTAAGCGCACATCCCCACTGATATAGCGCTCACTGTACTCCAGACCAGACTGGAACTTGCCGTCATGCGTCAAGGAGAGGATTTCTTGCCAGGCAAGATCATTCTTGAATTCCCAAGACACATACAGATGGGTGTGTTCTGATGAATTGGTGGAAGCTGAGCAGCGCAACTGAAATGGATCTCCTTCCGATAAGTTCCATGTGGATGTGGCACGGGCTTTTGATCCACTAACAGTTAAGCCATCTGCAATCACTGGTTAGAGAAGAGAAAGTTATCAAGCATGTGGATTATAATGAATGGTTTTACATCAAAAGTGGTGATGAAACCAAGTCAAGATTGTGATAGATTCTCATGAAAAAGATGACTAATGAATAAACTGAGCCAAAACCAAAAAAAATGTCTGAAAAAAATAGCAAGGGCACATCTTAAAAAGCATTTTTTCATTCCAACTCAAGTAATTGTTCCAACACTATAAAGGTTTCACATTCCCTTTCCAGGAAAAATTATGAGCAAAAACCTTCATTTCTACTTCATTGTATTTGGGAACGCAAGTCACTGTAAAAAGGACTGAAATGCACACACACACTCCCAAAAAGACTTGTTCCTACTCCTGTTCTTACCAGAGTGTGTAAGCCGCTTTGTGTCCCCTGCAGGATGGGAAAGGCAGGGTATAAATAAAGTAAATCAAAAGTAAATAATAAATGTTCCAGTTCCAACATTCAATTGTTGATTGAATGGGGAAATACGTCTGAATGGCCATTTTTTCATGTGGTTCCTTGGACAACAAACAACGTCTAAGGATGCTTGCCATAGATGCAGGCAAAACGTCAGGAGAGAATACTTCTAGAACATGGCCATATAGCCCGAAAAACCTACAACAACCCAACCAACACCCTGTTCTGTTTAGGGAAATACAACACAATGCCATGGTACCGGTCAGACTTGGACCATGAATGGACAGGGAAACTGCTATTTACTTCAAATGAGTAGCATATCAAGCCTATCACAGACTTGTTAGGAAAATCAAAGCAAAAATGTTGTTGTTGTTATATTATCTCACCATAGGTAACAAAGCTTTATCTCACCATAGGTAACAAAGCAGCTTGACATTAGTATACAATTTAAAAATTTCCAAATATGCAAGCATGAAAACAGAACTAAACACAAACAGCAATTTTTAAAAAATCAGTTAAAATCCATTAAAATGAATGCTAATTGCAATGTAAAATAGATGCTAGAAATCAACTGGCTAGTATATACAAAAACAGAACAATATCCCAAATTTTCAATATATTTAATTTGTATATTAATTAATATACAATGCATATTTGTATATTAAATATGCACTTTACCTTTTACAATGATTGCATACTAAGTATAAATAAAAATGCAAAATCAAGTCAACTAACACAGTCAAAAAGAAAGGAACAGTATCCGCCAGTTAAAATTACTTTTATCAAAAGCTTAAAAATTAGAATACTATCTGAATAAATAGGTCTTTCCTTATCAACAAAAAGACAGCACTGATGGATCAAGTCTGGTCTCCCTTGGTAGAGAAATCTAAAAACAGGAGTTATCAAGAAGTCTGCCTCCCATTTTCCTACTGTAATGCATGTCTAAACATCAATTTGAAAATATCCTTTTTACTTTAAAACTTTAGATTATATGAAGAGACAAGAAAATAATATACATGAAAAGAATTATTTCAACCCAAAGCATTCTACAAAATGTTTACAAAATTATGCAAAGACCCAATGCCAATTGTAAATACCCCTCACCCTGTAGAAGTACCTTTGACTTCGACTACAGCATTGTAATTTCCCTGGACGACAGCATCTGTGCTAGGTGTGGTGCATCTGTACATCCCTTGGTCAGAAGGATAGATGTTGGCAATCACAAATTCAACAGCATCATTGCTGTTTCTCCTCAGTGTGATCTCCTTATTATTAACCCGACTTTGATATTTCGTAGATGTGAACCATGGGTCCCAAGTACTCAAAACATGTGCAAATTTAGAGTTCTGCGTAGTGTCTGTAGAGAACTCCCAGTCAAAGTTTTGCTCACTGGGTCCATCATATTGGCTAACATTGCATGGAATCACAACTTCTGTGCCTTCAACTCGTACAAGGGGACCCTCAGGTACCTTCACAATACGCCCATGGCAACAAGCTGGGGGAAAAGAAGAAACAAGATTTTTAAAAACACAGTTACAGTAAAGGAATCAGGAAGGATTGGGGCTGAGAGGAGAAAAAGAAAGGAAGATAGCACTGCTGTCATTTAACAAATTCAATAAATGATAAGAGCTGGTTTTTGAATGGAAAGGGTTTTTCAGTATGTTAGGAGAACGAGTGTGTTGGATTAAAATGGTTCTAGTACAACTCATCTGTCTGAATGTATCTCTCTTTATGAACCAACTAGAGTCTTAAGATCTGCGGGGGAGACCCCGCTCTTATTCCCACCCCCTTCGCAAGTGCAACTAGTGGGAACAAGAGATGGGGCCTTCTCAGTGGTGACCCCTCAGCTGTGGAACTTCCTCCCCAATGACATCAGACTGGCTCCATCCCACCTGGTGTTCAGGAAAAAGTTAAAGACCTGGCTTTTCACACAGGTGTAGTGTAACATGGAATCCGATCTCAGTGTAACAGCTTGAATAAGGACTGTGGGAAATCAAGGAATATGGAAATTAAGACTCGGCACTTCATACGTTGTAATCTGTTTTTAATCTGTTTTATTGTTTTATATGTCTTAACTGTTGTAAATTGTGATGTTATGTTTTTATTGTGTTATGTGGTATTGAATTTCTGCCACGATCTGTGAGCCACTCTGTGTTTACCTTGTTTCACAAGTGTTTATCTTGTCTCCAAAGCAAGACACTGATAGGACCAATTTTGGTAACGTTTGATGCTTGCACACTCTATCCCTCAGTATTTAATCGCCTCTATTTTTCCAGAAACTGAAGCCAAGAGTTTGTTTCCTTTGTAATATTTTTAAATAAAATGCCTATTATATTTTTAACATTTACTTCAAATATATGCTATCCCTATTTTTCAAATTGTTTTTTATACAAGCACAGACTGAGGTTCAATAAAACCGTAATTTGAATTATGAGATATTTTCTTCTATTCCACAGAAAATACGAGCTGAAATAATTTTCTTTCTTCTCTTGCATTCACAGTAAACACAATATTTTGTGTTTGTAATCATGGAAGTGTTATAATCTATAAATTATAAGCAGTGTTATAATTTGCGGGTGTTTCCATAAACATGAAGTTTTATGCAGAAACATATAAACATGTTCAAAGTATGAAAGCACATCTTAGAAAAGGTCTCTGTTGTCTGCAGCAAAGGATGTGAAAAAAATCAGTTTTGTTGAGTTTCTCTAAAGCCTACTTTCATTCTTGTTCCATCCTTCATGTATATTGTCATGGAAATGCATTTTTACATCTTATAAATATACGTTTATAATGAGACTCTGGTGGCACAGTGGGCTAAACTGCTGAGCTGCTGAACTTTCTGACCAAAAGGATGCCTGTTTGAATTCGTGAAGCAGGGTGAGCTCCCACTGTTAGCCCCAGTTTCTGCCAACTTAGTAGTTAAAAACATGCAAATGTGAGTAGATCAATAGGTACTGCTTTGGTGGGAAGGTAAGGGAACTCCGTGCAGTCATGTTGACCACATGGCCTTGGAGGCATCTACGGACAACACCGGCTCTTCAGGTTAGAAAGGGAGATGAACGCTACTCCCCAGATTGAAATACAACTAAACTTAATGTCAAGGGGAAACAATTACCTTTACCATTTACTAAATATATAGTATATTGCAAGGCCTCTCTTTTTCTTACCATGTGAAAATTTGTATGGATTTCTCATACATATTTTTTCAATGTACAATTTTTCCAATGGCTGCATATTGTACCCATTTTCTCCATTATTTAAATCATATTTATCCATTCTTTTCAGTTTTATTCCTTTTTGGTCATTTGAATGGATTCATAAGTATTTTATTACTCTGAAATACATTGCAAGACTCAGAAATGTGTGAATTTTTGAAGCCAGGGAGGTTTTGTATCACAATAAATCTTAGGTGGCATAAGTGAGTAGATTTTCTAAGATCCTCAATTCCAGCAAAATTATTGTTTATCCCTGCCCACTGCCCATGAAAGCCAAGAATTTTCATCAAAGGCCTGAAATCATTGACTTTCTCATTCTCTCCAACAAATAGGAAGATCTTAAGAAATGCAGTTATTCCCAATTCATCGGATACATGTCTGGTGCTTAATGCTACAGTGAAATTATAAAATCAGGGAAGAAGAAGGCACAGCCAGATAACTTAGCTTACTCATAAATTACTTAGCTTACACCGCTGCGACCTGGCCACGGTGATCCAAGCCACGGTCATCTCGAGGCTCGATTACTGTAATGCGCTGTACATTGGCCTACCCTTGTCGGCGATCCGGAAACTTAAGCTGGTCCAGAACGCAGCAGCGCGCCTGCTGTCGGGAGCCCCAAGATCTGCGCATGTGACCCCACTCCTGCGTGCACTGCACTGGCTTCCCATTGAATTCCGGGTCTCCTTCAAGGTGTTAGTTCTAACTTTCAAGGCCTTACATGGTTTGGGGCCAGTGTACCTGAGGGAGCGTCTTACCCCATACAAACCCAGAAGATCACTGCGCTCAGAGGGGCTTAATCTACTAGAGGTCCCTAGTATTAAGATCTGTAGGCTGTCGAGCACCCGGCAGAGAGCATTTACAGTGGCCGCTCCGACCCTCTGGAATTCTCTGCCAGAGGAGATACGAGCACTACGGGGCTCGTTGGCCTTTCGCAAGTCTGTGAAGACTTGGTTATATAGGCAGGCATTTGGTTCCAACTTATGCCTCCTATAGTTGCCAGCTGCCAACGTAGCGTCCTGCCATGTATTGCTTCTGCATATTGTTGCTTGCCGGGGTTATTTGTGGGGAGTGGGGCTTTTGGGTATACGTCTTTTATCTGTTTTTTGATGTTTTTATTGATTTTATGTTGTAAACCGCTCTGGGCTCCAGAGAGAGCGGTCTACCAAATCGAATTTATAAATATAAATAAATAAATAAATAATGCACATATCCAGTTCAATGCAATTGCAACCAATCTGAACTGGTAAGAAAAAAAGTGAGACCACTTTTGTATGGCTAAAATCTTGAGCACTATATATGAAACCAAATGTGCACTGACATAATATATGCCCAATATCTTAAACTTAATGCGGGCTTTGCTGGATACCTACGGTATGTATAAATAGTAGAACACAGAAAGCCTCATTAAATATACCAGCTGCTTCTTATGAACACAAATGTGCTTGAAGCAGCATGTCTGATCAGGAGAGCCAAGATCTCTTCTGCCAGGATAACGGGGCTTGTACAGAAGTCCAGATTTCTTCAGGAGCTACAAATTGGCTTTGGCAGGTTTTCTCATTTCCGAAGAATGCTAACCAAGCACTGTCCTTATTTACAGCTCAAGACTTTCCATAAAAGGGAAACTGTTTCGGCTGCAGAGGCACTATTCATTTTCAGCTTCCAAACAAAATCCTTTAAACAACATGTAATCCCCACTCCATCATAAATCCATTCCTACACACACACACTTGCAAGACTGCAAGAAAAAGATTCTCAAATGCTAACACACTATTTTGACCCAGATTTTCATTATGACAAAGTATCCAGTCTTCATTATTCTCTTTCTACAACAGTGTTTCAACAGTTTCCCTCCCCTCAGAAATATACGGTCAGCTAATATTATGCCTCCCTGCATTAGTTGACTAGTTGAATGTGACTTGATTACAGTCTAATAGCAACACAAAATATGCTAGAAACTCTAATTATTGCAACACAGTTGTACTGTGACATTTTTCAGCAAAAGCCAAAGCGAAGGCTATGTGTGCACTATCACTACAGATGCAAGCTCATTTGGTGACTATCTCACAAAAATAGTTAACTATTGTACTACGCAATCACACATGTATGGCCAAAGCACATTTGTACCTAATGTCACTTATGTTTTACATTTTGTTCTCATCCTGCTGTTGGTCTGGCTCTTAAGATAAGATAAAAACACCCCCTCAGTACTTCATGCCCTATCATATAAACAGCAGACACATGAAGTTGCCTTGGACCACACTGCCTCCCCATGGCAGCCTCCACCCCTCCCTCGAGGTTTCCTTACCTGGGCAGGAGAAGGAAGAGTGGAAGAGGTGCTTCCCCCAAGTGACAGATGCAGGTGGGGGGGCGCCCTTCCTTCCTTTCGAGGGTGTCACTCAGAAAGGACGCCCAAGTGGACGGCTGGCAGGAAGGAGGACCCCTCCCACTGGTGGCAGTCCATGCCCACGGGAGAGAGAGAGAGAGAGGCTGGCTCTTCCTAGCCGGCTCTGAAGAGCCTCCCTCCCTCTCTCCCCCCCCCCATGGGCCCTCGCCGCCTGTCTCCTTCGAGGACGATGGAGGGCGGCGGAGAAAGGCAGCGAGGGCACAAGCAGCAGCAGCAAGTGGAGTCTCCATCCCCCGCAGCCTCCTCCTCCTTGGGTTCAGCCCCAGGAACACCCTTGGGGAGCCCCTCCTCCTCGCCCCCAACCAAGGAAGAAAGCAGCCCCCACACAGCTCGCTTGCCCAGGTCTCGGCTTGGAATGGGAGTCCCGAGGGCAGCAGCAGGGTTTTGCGGGGCTAGCTTGGCTTGCCCCACTTTGCCCGGCTTCCTTCGCCTCTTTCTCTCTCCTCTCTCCTTCCAGTGCCCACCTGCCTGCCTGCCAAAAGGATCCGAAAAAGTTCTCAGTTTTTGTCTTCTCTCCTTGGCCCTCTCTCTCTCACACACACACACATTCCCTCCATCCCTCCCACAGCCTCGCATCCTATCCGTGCGCATGCCTTTGCCTTGCTCCCCCCCCCCAGCAGCAACCAATGAGCGCCAGGGCCCGCCCACTAAAGCCTCATTTTGGCAAAAGAAGCAGCGGCGGGAGCACACATGCGCGCACATGGCAGGAGCGCGCCATCCGGCTGGTGAGGCCCAAAGATCACCTGGAAGAGAGCCGAAGATCACCTAGGTGCTCCCAATCACCATAATGAGCACCCCTGCCTTGGACCATGTCAGATCATAGCTCAATTTAGTTCAGTAGCAGCAATTCAAGGTCTTGGGGACAAGAGCTGCCAGAAATTAAACTTATTTAAAATCTACATGTAGAGGCTCAGTGCAATGAGCCGCTGAAACTGCAGCTGAAACTGTTGCAACATATGCCAAAATAAATTAGTATCCCCAGATTTTGGACCAACCATGCTTACCCTTAGACCAGAAAAGTACAAGAAGGATTCCTGTGTTATTTAAACCGTAACTGAGCAACAAAATCTTCCCAACTGGGCCTGCCTAAAAATTAGCAAGGGCTCTCCCCATTGTGCTTATTATATTATAATACCTCTGCTGTCTTATCATTGAAATACTGCCTATTCTACTGGGATAAGACTCAAAGAGGTTGAGAGTAGAACCCCCACTTGCTTGCCATGGTAAATTCATAAGATACTTGGATAAGATCATGTTTGCTCACACCCTGATGCTACAGATCACAGAATCTGGTTATCTTATGTGAACTGACCTAGAGATCAGTTTCAGCTTGTACAACTTGATGCCATGAACTAAAGATTTGAATTAGCTTTCCTACTAAATGGAAGTTTGGTCCTTGCTCAACTTAGATGGTATGATCTTGGATTGACTAAGGTCCCTTCTACACTGTCCTATATCCCAGGATGTGCTCGCAGATTCTTTTTATTTATTTATTTATTTATTTCCATCATTTCTACCCCGCTTCTTCTCAACCCCCGAGGGGGGACTCAGAGCGGCCTAACAATGGCAACGATTCAATGCTACATAGTATACATATAATAAAAGCAAACAGTTAAGAATAAAATACATTAAAATACAGCTATAATTAAAATACATTAAAAATACGATTAACATTAAAATGCATCGTGTACATTCACAACAGTTAAAACAGTATTCCATCCATAAGCATTAGGTCTTGTCCACCAGATTGCCATCTCAATCCAATCAAAGTGCCGTATCGTGCTAAAGTGCAAACACTTGGTCCCATAACCAGGATTTCACTTTTTTCTGAATGCCGGGATGAAGCTTTATCCCAGATTATATGGCAGTGGAGATTTGTATAATCCAGTTCAAAGCAGATAACCTGGGATCAGATCCTGGGATATAAGGACAGTGTAGAAAGGGCCTGAGTGAGTCCAACAGAAGGTGCCAATTGTCTTGAAAAAGGTTATAATATGGCATATCCTCCCCTAAAAAGACTGCTTTTGGTCCAAAGGTTATTGCTGTATTACCGATACCCCTTATGAAGCAAGGTGCTTTCGTGTGTAGTAATTGAGCAACTGCAAACATTACTGACTAAACGAAGTTATCTGGACCCATTTTAGTAGGCTTACAGTATTACAGTAGTTCCAGTCCTAAATGTGAATTTCAGTTCCAGAGATCAGCAATGAGAAGCTCCTGTTCAGCATCATATCTATTAAGCTTTAGAGCATGATAAGGTCCATGATATATCCCATGTTGAAAGAATGGGAAGCAGCACCTTATCATTTGCTTGGGCCAGTCCCTATCTCAACTATCTATTTCTTCTGTTGGTTCCTGGTTCCTTCCACTGCCTACAAACTATGGCATGAAAGAAGTGCTTTTCCCCTCATAGCTCTTCTACACAATATCCTTTGGAGTAGAGATGGCAGAGAACACAATGACCTTCAACAAACATAGCATATGCTTTACCACTGAGCTGTATCTTCATACTGCCAATAAAAATTTGACAATGACAACAATTATTTGTCTCCATCCTGTGAAACATATGTTGCATAATTCATGCCTGTCAATAAAGCCCGCAGCTTCACAAAACTGATGTTCTGACAACTATGATGAAAGTCACATATGATCAGGAGCATGATTCTGCTTGTCATCAGCAACAGAAGCCTATATTTTAAACACACATGAAGCATTTTCTGTTAACAGGCCAGCTAGCTAATAAAATACACTGTTACATCATTTTCACTACAGTGTATCTCATAATGTGTTTTCCCGAGGGCATATCCAGCCAGACACCAAAACACATTTTATACAAGGGCATTTATTTCACTGTGTATTTGCATAATGCCATGGAGTTAATGCTTTAGGAACTAGAGATCACAGTTCACATTACACAACGTTTAAAACCTCGGTGGTATAATAAGCCAAGTACTTTCCATTTGACACAAACGGCTAAAAGGAGTAAAGGCAAGGAAGAATAATGTTAGAAATCTGCTAGTAAAAACTTTCAAAGTACTGAAACATCAAGAGTTAGGTACAGGATCTTAAAGTCAACACATCACTTAGTTCTCCAGTTTGAGCCACATAAGCACCCCACTTCAATCCAACATAACAGAGATGCCTATGTTTTAATTACCCCACCCCTCTTTTCCAACCTCAGCAAAACTCAGATGAGAATCTGCAGCATAAAATCTTTTCTGGTAAGTGCCTTCTTGCAAGAGTCCAGTAAATATGAGGGTGGATCAAAAAGTAATGCCTCAATCACTCTAACTTTTATTTCTTTCCCAGCTACTGGACTATCTATGCATGATATGATAGCGGTAATCTTACTCTACTGATATAGTCTTTTCTTTTTCCTACTGACCGATTAGAACCATGAATCTGAAGCTAAAAAGGAAGAGTCATCACTGAATTTCTGGAAAAAGAAGGTTGTGCACTTTAGAAAATCCATAATCACTTGAAGAATGTTTTTGATTCAGCCCCTTCTGACTTCTACCTGTTTGGGTCTCTGAAAGACAGCCTATGTGGTTTCAGATTCAATGACCTGAATGACATTAAAACGGCTTTAAAATCATGCATCACGAAGCAAAACCCTGAATTTTTTGATGCCTGGGTTAAACAATGGAGCAAAATTATACAAATTGATGGTGACTATGTTGAACAGTGGTTTTGTGTAGAGGACAGCTCAGGTTATGATCTGCAGCAACTTCTGCTGTTCTAGGTTCATTCACAATGTTTTTATGACACATGAGGCAAAACTTTTTGACCCACGCTTGTAGCTCAGAAACGTGCAATATACAGAATAGGGAATGAATCTTTGATCTTCAAAGTATTTCCTACAGCAATGTCCAGAAACCTTTACCATGCTAACTGTACTTTCTGGGACTTGGAATCCAAGTAATCTGGAGACTGGAAATATTCCTCTCCTTCCCTAAATTAAACAGGCATATTCCTAGTGGAATGGGGCTGATGTTTTACATAAAATACTGTAAATTGTATTATTTCATATGAAATACATACCTCTTCACATTTCCCCAAGAAAACTGTCACAACAGGACCAGGAAGTTAAAATTCTCTGTGTGCTACAGTGTGCAGTTACTCATACCCAGGAATGCATCACTCCAAAACAGAGACTTCAAAAGGAAAGATCTCTGGCAAGATCTGAATATTTGAACAAGGATTAGCAGGTTCTATTCAACCCTTCATCCATGCAAAGGTCACTGAGGCTCTCAAGGATGCCAAAGCACTGATTTTTTAACATGGGCAGAGTGAGTGAGGAAATGACTGTTTTTAAGAAGAGCAACTGGGGAATAAAACAGATCAGCGTTTTCTGAGGGATTTTAAGTACATCGAAGCTGACATATGAAAAAGAAAATCAGTCAACATTCATGAAATAATCCAGATTTTCAGGGTTCTGTCCACCTAAACTCAATTTATCCTAAAGACTAAAAATAACTATTACTCTTCCTGTCAGTGTCACTATTACTGCTAATGCAAATGTATCATCAGCACACATTATATTGACTATGGAATCAAAGTAAACATCAAGCAAAAGCACATATTATCTCGTGCCTCCCTCCTGCCTTGGGCAAAACTGGTACAGAATCAGGACAACTGTTCTAAAGTTTCTCCAAAAGGATACAGAGACAGATACACACCATCCCTCCCTTGTTCCTCTTCTTTCACACACATGAAATTTTAAAGGTTAATTGTTCATGGTAAAGGCTCGATTAAAAGAAAAGTAGCAAACAGAGGAGCATAAACATACCATTCACAAGTATTTATTTATTTAAAACATTTATATTCTACCCTTCTCACCCTGCTGGGGACTCCGGGTGGAGAACAACATATATGGCAAACATTCAATGCCAGAACATGCAATAAATTATAAAATACATAAACATTAAAACCAATCATCTACTTTTAAAATCAATTGTTTGAGCCATCTCAAACCAAAATTCTTATTGCTACCTGATTGCACTGCCCCAACGGATTGATCCCACAGCCAGGTTTTTACCATTTTTCTGAAGGAGAGAAAGGAGAGGGCTGATCTGATAATAATAATAATAATACCACTTTATTTATATTCTGCCCTTCTCACCTCGAAGGGGACTCAGGGCAGATCACAATACACATACACGGCAGACATTCAATGCCGCTTTTGAATAGACAATACACAGACTGACAGAACAGAAGGAGGAGCCATGGAAGGTTGGGCTCGAGTCCAGGGGGTGCTGTTGCTCTATCTTCTTATAACAAAGAGCCGTCAGGACTTCCTCCTTCCGTTTGGTCACTCAGCATTTTCTGATCTTCTTTCTTTATGGTGTCGTAAAACACCTCCCTCACTTTTAGCAGTAACTAATTTCTCTAATCACAGCTAAAGCTGTTTTCAAATTGCTTAGGTAAACAATGAGCTAGGCTGACAGTTGGCCACTCATGCCAACCCGGGGCTTCGAACTTGCAACCTTTTGATTGTCAGATCTTATAATTGATGATGATTTATCAGCTGTGCTAAACCTCTGTGCCTTACCTTATCAGGAAGGGAGTTCCATAGCCGAGGGACAATCACTGACAAGGCCCTCTCTCTTATGCCCGCCAATCGCACCTGTGATGGTGGTGGGACCAAGAGCGGGACCTCCCCATAAGATCTTAATCTCCGCAATGCTTCATAGAGGGAGGTTAGCACTTTGAATTGTGCTCGGTAGCAAACTGGCAGCCAGTGGAGCTGACACAACATGAGAGTTGTATGCTCCCTGTAGGCTGTCCTAGTTATTAACCTGGCTGCCTCTTGTTGGACTATTTGAAACTTCCAAACAGTCTTCAAAGGCAGCCCCATGTAGAGTGTGTTCCAGTAGCCTATCCTAGATGTCTCTAATAATATTTGAACAATATGTGATAAATACTAGACCACAGTCTTCTAATTAATGTAATCATTTATTTATATATGCAACCCAACATTGCTCTGGATTTCCCAGTATTAAGCTAATTCCTCTGTATGACTGGATCATAATCTTTACGGGTCAGCATCACTACGGCCATAGGCTAAAGATGACCACTTCCTTCCCCTCAAAGAACTATCTTCTTAGCTTTATCAATTGCAGGAGTTTGCATTTTAACTTCTACAGCAACCTATATTCCAGACTAAGGAATCCTAGAGTGCCTCCAGGTTTGTGGGTTTATTTGTCTAACAACATTGGACTTCTTTTATGCCCCTTCCCAAATTGTGATTGCATCTTTTTGTTATTATCTGCCTTTAAGTCAGCTTTAACTAATGGCAACCTTGTCCTTTTGTTTTCCTGCAAAGATTTATTCAGATGAGGCTTGAGATTTATTCAGATTTTGGCCTGCATGTCTAAATCCAGGGAAGTCATGCTAACCCTCTATTCTGTCTTCGTCAAACCATACCCGAAATCACACTGTGTCCAATTCTGGGCACTACAAATGAAGAGAGATGTTAAAAAGTTGGAATGTGTCCAGAGGAGGGCAACTAAAATGATCCAGGGTCTGAAGAACTAGCCCTATGAGGAGTGACCTAAAGATCTGGGCATGTTTAGCTTGCAGAAGAGAAGTCTGAGCGGAGACATTATAGCCATGTATAAAATATGTGAAGGGAAGTCAAAGGGAGGAGGGAGATATGCTTGTTTTCTGCTGCCCTGGAGACTAGGATGTGGAGCAATGGCTTCAAACTACATGAAAGGAGATTCCACCTGAACATTAGGAAGAACTTCCTAATGGCAAGAGCTGTTCAGCAGTGGAACTCATTGCCGCAGACTGTGGTGGAGGCTCCTTCTTTGGAGGCTTTTAAACAAAGGCTGGGTGGCCATCTTTTGAGTGTGCTTTGAAGGCGATTTTCCTGCTTCTTGGCAGGGGGTTGGATGGCTGATGAGGTTTCTTCCAACTCTATGATTCTATAAGGAAGTATGTCTTATCCACAAGCACCCACTAAGTTTCCATGACAAAGTAGAAACTTGTGCAGACTTCTAGCCTAACATTCAAACCATTACACCACATTGATTCTCTAACTGTGTGGCTCTTCCAGCCAATTCTAAAGGAACAAAGGTATTCTAGAAGAAGACAACAGCAGCAGCGACCTTCAGTAAATCTGAAGAAATAGCATGGCTCTACTTCAATTTCACTACTACTTTTACCTGCTTCGAAAACAACTCTATTTTATGACTAGCCATAACTCATTTTTTTAGTCTGACATGTGAATAAATAAGCAAGACAGCAGCAGACTGAGCAGTCATTAATGGATCAATAATTCTATAGATCAGATTTTATTCTAGTTTCCAGTCTAAAGCAAGTCCATCATACTAATTTGAACTGGGCTACATCCCAAGTTAATTGTGACGTGAAATCCAAATCCATCAGAAAGTCTACCACAAATTCAATGTTCTATTGATGATTAAATGTGATGAATTAAACATTACCCTTTCCATACATGTATCTTTTAGTTTCAGTTAAAACTACACAGCTTTCACTGTGCTTTTTCTTGGTAACAGAGAGGAAACACATCTGGAAATATTAAACCCTAGTTGGGGTGTGGGGACTAAAGTTTGGGGGAAACCTGAAAAACATGAAATGCATATTCTTAAAGCAGCAAAAGTCAATTGGTTACTTTAGGGTTGTAAAATGTATTACTCATAAATTTGGTTCAATTATTGTATTTAGTAATAATAATTTATTTGTAACCTGCCCTATCTCCCCAGGCAGAGAAAGAGTGCCACCTCAGATGCTGGGGAGAGGGTGGTCAGAGAATGGAAGCAAGGAGAAAGGAGGTTTCCATGTCAGAAGCAACTTGAGAAACTGCAAGTTGTTTCTGGTGTGAGAGAATTGGCCGTCTGCAAGGATGCCAGGGGATGCCTGGATGTTTTACCATCCTGTGGGGAGGCTTCTCTCATGTCCCTGCATGGGAAATTGGAGCTGACAGACAGGAGCTCACCCCATCTCGTGGGTTCAAACTGCCAAACTTCAGATCAGCAGTTCAGACAGCACAAGAGTTTAACCCATTGCACCACTGCGGCTCCATGTTATATGCCCTGCATATCTTAAAACAAGTCTGCAGCTTTCAGGACAACCCCTTCTTTATAAAGTAAGATGTGACTGTCATTCTGGTCTTGAAATGGAAGGGCATGCCATCTTATCTTCTGCTTCAAAGGAGAAGGAATAAAAGAAGCTATCATTATATTTTATTTTGACACAAGTCTTGAAACATTGTATTCCATATCCCTAAAATAAAATATTTGATCAACTGTTTTTCAATTGATAGAGTGAAATAAAAACATCCTTAGGGAGGGCAAAATAAACACTTCCCTAAGCCTTTTCATCTTCAAAATTCATCAGCTGAGCCTCATAAATATAACCGACCCCCTTTACTGACCAGGTGTTTTTACATCTTGAACAAGCCTCACCTATGTTTACGTTTCTTGTCCCAAGTTTTTAAAATATATTTTATATCAAGGATTTAAAATACATTAACAATCTTAGATATGCAGATGATACCACTTTGATGGCCGAAAGCAAGGGGGGTGGGGCGGAGGAGTCTTCTAACCAAGGTGAAAGAAGAAAGTGAAAAAGCTGGGTTGCAGTTAAACATTAAAAAACCCAAGATTATGGCAACAAAACTGATTGATAACTGGAAAATAGATGGGAGAAAACATGGAGGCAGTGACAGACTTTGTATTTCTAGGTGCAAAGATCACTGCAGATGCAGACTGCAGCCAGGAAATCAGAAGACGCTTACTTCTTGGGAGGAGAGCAATGACCAATCTCGATAAAATAGTGAAGAGTAGAGACCTCACACTGGCAATGAAGATCCGCATAGTTAAAACAATGGTATTCCCTGTAGTAACCTATGGATGTGAGAGCTGGATCATAAGGAAGGCTGAGCGAAGGAAGATAAGACGCTTTTGAACTGTGCTGTTGGAGGAAAGTTCTGAGAGTGCCTTGGACAACAAGAAGATCCAACCAGTCCATACTTCAGGAAATAATGCCCAACTGAAGGATAGTAGAGGCAAAGATGAAGTACTCTGGCCACATCATGAGAAGACTTTCCTGTCTAGAGAAGACAATGATGCTGGGGAAAATGGAAGGAAAAAGGAAGAGGGACCAACCAAGGTCAAGATGGATGGATGGTATCCTTGAAGTGATTGGTTTGACTCTGAATGAGCTGGGGGTAGTGACGGCCAACAGGGAGCTCTAGCGTGGGCTGGTCCATGAGATCAAGAAGACTTGGAAGCGACTGAACGAATAAACAACAACAATCAAGGATTTCTAGCAATACAGTCTTAGACAACATTGACATGACAACAGAGCATGTGAATTTTCCTGCTACTGAATGGGCAATACTGATCTCACCTTTGGTTTTCAATTGAGACCTATAGCCTCTAGATTAAATGTTATGTTATTTTCCTTCCACACCCTTCTTTCAAGTAGATTTTCTGCTGTTTTTTTTTATTTTCAAATATCTTTTATGTTCCCATGCTCAAATATTTGTTTAGCAGGCTTTTGTTACGTATTTCAAACTTGTTTATGCACTTTTGAAGAATTGGCACTAGGCCAAGCCACCAACAACCATGGCTGTAGCAATTGTGCTTCAAGAATAGGAGGCCTTGTTGAAGGAGAAGCATACAAAATGGAGCAGGCAGGGACCTACCATGAAGATACAAGGTAGACAGGTTTTAATTCTTTGTCCTTACACTGTCACAGACATATTGAAATCCCATATAATCTTACCAAAATTTGGTAGGACTTGCTTTTCAGTAGATATGTTGCATCTAAATTGGATCCCACCACAAAGGGGGAAAGGGAGGCAGAAATTCAATCAATCAATCCATGTAGAGAATTACACTTGAAGAGGGTTCCTTAGGACCACAAACACAAATGTTCACTTGATTATATAGATCTTATCATCTACCACAGGGGTGCTCATTAGGTAGATCGCGTAGTTTGTCCTAGTAGATCACAGGCAGGGCGGGAGGAAGGCTCAGTCCCGCCCCGCAGGCTCCCGACACCACCCAGGTGCAGAAGGAGGTTGGACTGGATTGCCCTTGAATGTCTCCTCCTATTCTAGGAACCTATTGTTGTTGTTGTTACTACATTAGTAGTAGTAGTAGTAGTAGTAGTAGTAGCAGCAGCAGAGGCTGAATGAATATTATCATCATCATTATTATGAATAAATTCAGGGGCTTATTATACTCACATTTAGTTGAATTCAGTCTTAAAATATATTATATGGCTCACACTGAACTAAATTTCCAAATATTTTGCTTTTATGGCTCTCTGAGTAGTGGGTATGTAGATCATTTTGACTTGGATGTTTTATTTATTTATTTATCATTTCGATTTGATAAACCGTTCTTCCCGAGGCTCGGGGCGGTTTACATATAAAACCAGCATATACAACAGAAGAACAGCATATAAAAACATTTAAAACACATAAAACTCCATATTAAAACAGTCACATAAAATCTTGGCCAAGAGGTGGCTCAAGGAGGGTGGTAGTGATGTGGCAGGCTGGCAGGCGTCAGTTATAAGTAGCTCACATGCTGAAAAAGTGTGAGCACCCCTGATCTACCATGTTACATGACAAAGGACTCCTCTTCCACTAGCCCTTAAGCAAAAAAATTGTGTTGTTGGAATAATTTGAAAATGCATGGTCAAGATGTGCATATTATACTGTGTCCAATTCTGGGCACTACAATTGAAGGGAGATGTTGACATGCTCGAATGTGTCAGAGGAGAGCGACTAAAATGATCAAGGGTCTGGAGAACAAGCCCTATGAGGAACGGCTTAAAGACCTGGGCATGTTTAGCCTGCAGAAGAGAAGGCTGAGATGAGACATGATGGCCATGTATAATAATGTGAGGGGAAGTCATAGGGAGGAGGGAACAAGCTTGTTTTCTGCTGCCCTGGTGACTAGAATGCGAAGCAATGGCTTTAAGCTATAGGAAAGGAGATTCCACCTGAACAGAAGGAAGAACTTCCTAAAGGCAAGAGCTGTTCAGCCGTGGAACTCTCTGCCCTGGAGTGTGGTGGAAGCCTCTTCTTTTGGGGGGGGGGGGGTTAAACAGAGGCTGGATGGCCATCTGTTGGGGGTGCTTTGAATGCAATTTACGTCTCCCTGTGCTTTTAGGCAAGAATAAAGTGGATCCTACATTCAGAGTTCCAGAGTGTAAAAACCTGCTGGCTATTTCAAGTGCATTTACTTAAATTGAAATGAAGGAAATCTATCTTGACTCAAGAACGTATCTTTGTCTGACTTTGCCATACCTAGGATTTCATTATTATTATTCTTTTATTGCTTGGTAGACCACTATAGTATGTGACACACTTTTACTGTGTCCCATAAAAATGGCAGACTTTTTCCACTCCTTCAGACAGTGGAAAAGCAATTTCCTATATTACAAACACTGAGAAGAAGCACACAAAAGCACTACAAGCTTCATTAGAAGAGCCCAAATTGTAATCTTTATGGCTAAGCTATCATCAGTCTAGAGGCAGTGAAGTGTCTTCAAATCACAACAAGCGCAAAATGATACTGTTCTGCCTTCAGATTCTGGAAGTTTCAGGCAGGTTTTGAGTTCCAAAAGATCTTGAAAATCACAATGTCAAAGGACCATTCCTTTATACTATAGTAATAAAAGGTGAACAGGACAAGCTACTGAATATGCACATACCCTGTTTATCCCTTGGTGACAGAGTCTTATTTTTTTAATGGATAATGCAAAGTGCTTTTCAAGAGGAATTAGCCTTGGTGTAATTACTTAAAACTATTATCTCTATCAGGCTGGAATAACATTAATTGCATCTTAAGCAAAGCATCAGAAATGTGATTGGAAGCCAAAAGTGCTACATTGCACTAATCCAAGTGAAACTTCAATCACTTAAAAGCGGGTTAGCACATCTCAACTTGGCCATCATTTGCCAGCAAATATTCTGGTTATTCAAATATGTTCAGAGCAATGGCAATATGCAAGGTTAAGTTGTCCTTCATTCAATCAGGGACTTGCCTAGTCATGGATATTATACTCTGAACTGCCATAATTGCCATATGGAGTTAACTTTGGGCTACATGATAAAACTGCTAAGCTGACATTGAATTCCAGTTTCATTGTACTCCATTATGTGTATTAATAACATCCTTTCTCTCTTCCATGAGATTTGGAGAAGTTAGAGAGGCAAGTGGGTGCTGCTTCTGTCCAAAGGACTTGTTTCCTCAAGGTTTTAGGGGGAAGGAAAGATCTTTCAATTATCCAATTCCTTATCAGGTTGTGAGGAACTTCATTCACTGACCTCTGGTTACTGATAGCAAATCTGCCAACCTAAGAAAGAAAGGAGTGGCAAAAGAGTACATGAAAGAATCGCCTTCGGGCTGATATGGGCGGGGTAGAAATGATGTAAATAAAGAGCAGAACCTTTTCTTCGCCTAATTATCTGTACATGATAACTTCTGCAAATCAAAGAGTAAACTAAATAAGTTGTCACATTCCTGGTCCTTTGAGCACTATCTTAACAAGGAGAAAAGTGCTTAAGTTGGACTAGGTCCCTGCTCTAGCTGGTGCCAGAGAAGCTAAAGTAATTGGTGTTTAAAGAAACCAGAATGGGTGTCTACAGAAACCTCAACTGAACAAAGATTTAAAAGGAACATGAACAAGGCATGAGGGAAAAGAGGAATTGAAATGAATAATCAGCACATGAATAGAGAAAGCCAGAAAACTAAAGCACAAAAGAAGTTCATGCTTGCCAGAGAGGTCAAAAACAATAAAAAGGGCTTTTCCCTGTCATGTCCACAGCAAAAGAAAGAATAAGGAACTGATAGGGCCACTGTGCAGAGAAGATGGCAAACTGCTAAAACGGAATAAAAATGGGAAGAACTACTAAACACCTTCTTTATCCCAGTCTTCTCTCAAAAGGAAAAGTGTTCAACCCGGGAAAAGAGAGCAGATAATGCAGTAGAGGAAATGCAGCACAGAATAGGTAAAGCGGCAGTTCAGCAATTCATATTCTATATGAATTTAAGTTTCCAGGGCGAGATGAACAACATCCAAAGATATATTAGCAGAGGTAATTTCAGCACCACTGGTAATAATTTTTGAAGAACAGGAGAAGTTTCAGCAGACTGGAGGGGGGCAAATGTTGTCCCTATCTTCAAACACAGGGTACGGAGGTTAAGAGGTGACATGACAGCCATGTTTAAATATTTGGAGAGATGTTATATGGAAGATGAAGCAAGTTGGTTTTCTGCTGCTGTAGAGAATAAGACATGTAGCGATGGGTTTAAACTGCAGGTGAAGACATTCCATGTAAATATTAAGAATAGCCTGAGATGGTAAGAGCTGTTCAACAGTGGAATATAGTGGAATGAGGTCTCATTCTCTGGAGATTTTTAACTGAGGCTGGATAGCCTTCAGTTGAGTATGCTTTGATTGTGTATTCCTCCATAGCAGAGGATTGGATGGATGGCCCTTATGGTCCCATCCAACTCTACAATTCTGTGATTAGAAACCTGTTGCTTTTGGCAAGGAGAGCTAGCAAGTAACACAGAACAGCAATGTCTTCGTCTAATATTCTTTCATGGCAGCCTACACATGATATAGTGGTTTGAGTTGGGACTATGACTACAGAGACAAGGGATTAAATTCCCACACTTTAATATTCTTCATATCATTATTTTTCTTTATGGGTCCATAGTTACATTTCTAGAAAGCTGAGTAGTTTTATCCTTATATGATACTACCAAAACGGAAATAATGGATATGCTTATTAGAGAACAAATGGTAAAATCTGGTCTATTCTGTCTGGTCTACTCTGCCCTGGATTGCATAATGCTAACTTATTTGACACAGTAGCATATAGTGATGAGGCAAGACACCCCCCACACACACACACACAGACAGACACACACACCACCCAAGCAAAAGTCCTCATTTGGATCATGGTGGGAGATTCAAATCTTGCCAACTGGAGCCCCAAGTCCTGATGGCTTGCCGGAGGAAGACTTACTGCAGCCGCCAGGTCCAGAAGATACATTGTCTCCAGACCCCCTATATGAATTACAAACTAACTCCTTTAATAAATGGACACCCGAGTGTCATTTTACTCTCATACACTATAGCCTTCAATGTCTCCTTTTTGCTTTCCTTTTTTACTTTCACAGTCTGCCCCGGCTACCGTGCAGAACTCCCCCGGTCCCAAGCAGGGCTTATCTCCCCTCTTTTCCTCATTTTCACTGCCCCTTTGCATGCCCCAATCCTGGGTCAACTTCCATACCCAAAAGACCCCAGTATCCAAGACCAGATGCCACCGGTATGCGCTGATCAGGTGATGCCACATTACTTATGTGTGTATGTTGTAATATTTTGTAAAATTATAAAAATCTTTGGAGCCAATGAGCCACAGCCCATGACCTTAGTGACCTTTTGCCAGCACTCCTTGACCTGGAATTCCCCTTGAGTCTCCTTGATCTTTACCTCAACAAAAGACTCGAGCAAGCACCACCTCTGGAATCAATCCATCTCTACTGATTTCAGCCTGGATTGACTGCACAAAGGATGACCGGGCCCTGAATTGGGCTAACCTTCTTTTGTGTGGCCATATGGACATAATGTACTCATAATCACCTGGCACTCTTCCTGAAATTTCCTGAATATAATCTCCCCTTTCTCAGGAATGGATTCCTTAATCCCATCAGTCTGGACAGCATGTTTGTAAGGTCAACAATGGACACAGGCATTGTGGGTGCCCGACCCTTCTGATTGGTCATTCACTGGATAAACACCAAAACAAGAATCCTCAGGGACTTGATGGCCCTGATTTCTTAGTCTCGAGGTTGAGGCTCTGTAACCCATTCATAAAACTATATTCTCTTTTGTCTTTTTTCCTGACCATCCCACCCCCTGCCTCTCATTGGAGAGCCAAAATCTGCATTGGAAGCAGGGAAAGCTCTGATTGGTTGCCTGATGCCGCAGCCCCTCCATGTGGAGGGAATCCTCTCAGCTGCTTGTGATGTCATAACCGACTCCCCTAATCAGCTGGCCCCAGCTGGACATGCATGCAAAAAACAAAAGACTGAACTGTATAAAATGTGTGTTTCATTTGTACAATGGCATATCAGCTTCTTGGAGCAGCTTACTGCTGGCTGTATCCTTTCTAGATGGATCAAATAAATTGCCTTGGTGACTTCTGCTTCAACTGGTGAGGCTTCTTTGATTGGAGAACACTGGGTTTTAGTTTTGGTGTCACCAGACATGGACTATACAGCCCAGTGCCGGATCTAGTTATCTGCTTGTCAGATCTTGTTATCCACGTATTCGGTTTAACTATCCAGTCCAGATCTTACTATCCATGAACTGCTTTAAATTGCTCATTTTCAATATCATAAAATACATTTAACTATAGATTCCAAAACATGATACAACAAACTCTAAGACTATACTCCTCTTAAACTTGCAAACAAGCCACATGGATCAACTGTTGACCTTCAGGCTACCCTCAGAAACCACTTCAATCTGTGAAATTTTTAAAGCGCAGCCAACCATTCTAAACACATATCTAATTATTAAGCCCTTTGGGTAAAGCAGCTTAGCCAAATAAAAGACAAACAAAACATAAGACAGCAAACAAGATGCTCATCCATCATATGAGCAAGTTTAGACAGGATCAAATTAAAGCTTGATTAATTAAAAATTAAAAAGCAGATCTAAACTGCTGCTCTAAATTAAATTGTCTCAAGATTCTGACCTTCCCATTTTCAGTAATAATATTGATCAAAATAGAAACAAAACATAATTGCAAGATACTTGTGAACAAGGATTGTTTCTGTTTTTATTCCTCCAGTAACCAATCTCTGAGGCTCTATATCAATTTTATTCACCAGAGAACAGATGGGTGCTCTTTATGTTTTGTTTCAAGGTGAACCATGACACTTTCCACTAAGAGAACCTTAATATATTTACATGTCTGCTTGTAACAGTTTTCTCATACAGAAAACTGCTGCAGTGTGAGTTAAATTGTATCAAAAGCAAGAAACAGAAGCAAAATTGAATCAAAACAAAGACCGACATTAGAAAGCTAATAGACATCAGTGGGATTACATACACAAAGGACACGTTTCTTTCTTCCTCCTTTTGCTTTTGTACATTTTGTCACACAATAGTCATATCAATACAAGCAGAAATACTTTTAAATTAAGAGAAGACAGCATTATGTCCTGCAGGCCCATCTCATACGCAGACACTTCTTTCCTGGCCCATACAACCTTGTACTTTGGCTATGTTTACCAGGTGTGCCGCATCCCCACTGAGCTGTTATAGGATGCTCTGAAGCGCTGCTATAAGGAACGTTTGGAACAATCTCTTGAGAAAGAAGCTGTAACATTATAAATACAGCCTTCATCCAGCTGAGACACTGACTTGGAAGTCCAAAAGACCCTAATTAAGCATAACAGCAAGTTCCCTGGTTCCTTTCTTCCATCATGTATTCAGGTACAAAAGGACAGAGCCCTACTTCTATTTAAAAGATATTTCTGAATTAATCCTGAGAATACGAGTGCTTTTAATGCCTCCAGTACCCACAACTTGGCTTCAAAAACCCAGGCCATTTAAAAAAATGCAAAGCTGCGGTAGCTTTTTCTTTTACGCAGTGGGGGACGGCTGTGCAGAGACATACATTGTTTTCACATCAGAAAAAGCATAAAAGCTCCCATTTTCCTTATTACTAAGGGGCTAACTAAACATTAGATGTAAATGTGTGTCAAAAGTCTTAATGCTGGGTTTTATAAAGAAAAACAGTTTTTGAGAAAGCGGAGGTTTTGTTAAATCTTTAACTGTCATGTGTTTGCCAAAGGTCCAACTCCCACCCACTTCCACAATTTTATCCCCACAGGGTAAAAAAAGCGTTCAAATTTAATGGGGTGCAAGTTGAATGAAGGGGGAGGGGATCTGATCTGGAGCATGCACACTACAGATAGCTCTCTTCACAAGTTTCACCTACAAAGCTGTAATAATTGTTTTCAGCAAAAATAGCAAAGATTTGTGTGGCACCTTACAGAGTAATACAGAAGAGTCTCGGTTATACAACATAAGCAGGCCAGCAGAACGTTGGATTAAGTGAAAATGTTGGATAATAAGGAGGGATTAAGGAAAAGCCTATTAAGCGTCAAATTACATTATGATTTTACAAATTAAGCACCAAAATATGTTTTACAACAAATTGACAGAAAAAGCTGTTCAATACACAGTAACATTCTGTAGTAATTACTGTATATATGAATTTAGCACCAAAATATCACAATGTATTGAAACAGCTGTGGATCCGGGCAGGAGGCAGACTGCGTTGGATAATACAGAATGTTGGATGAGCAAAGGTTGGATAAGCGAGACTCTGCTGTACATTTATTACTGCATGGGCACCTCTAGACTGCAAGCCATTTCAGCCAAAATGGCAGATATATTATCCAAAATGACAGGTATGCATGCACATCACTGAAGATGAAACAAGAGACAGAGACATCAGGGATAAATTAATTGTAGAAAGTATACACACTGACAATCACGTTATTAATACATTTCAACCTTCCAGGACACTAGATCATAAAAGTAAATGAGGTGGAGCAAAGAAACTTCATAAGCATAGCAGACAGACAGATTACTGAGTGGCAATTCATTATGCACCTGCAGTCTATCATCAGCTGTTTGAATCAGGATAACAGACTTAGCATGATGACAATCAGAATCCTTTTAGTTACATATGCAAATATAACTCTGTTGTACATCTCTGAGTATATCTTTTTCATGTGTTGCTGTAGAGCTAGATAGTAATGAGTTCTGGTGGCAACAAGTCGGAGCCTGTATGGAACATGGCCATACAGCCCAGAAAATTCACAGCAACCCATGTGGGATTATAATGTAAAAATTCCAGGAATTGAACTATGTTACAATTCTCATGTACAATCATGGCTGGTATGTTTTTTCGTAGGGTGGTTGAAGACAGAACTTTAATGTGTGCCCAATCGGGCCCACATTACAGTTCATACACTGGCCCAACATTCACACTTGGGGGGGGGGTGTACAGGAACTTCCAGCAGGGCACCCCTCCCCTCCCCCTTTTAAAAAGAAAGTAACTTACCTGACCATTATTTTCCTACTGCTGGGGCTCTCCTGGCATGTAGAAACGATGCACCAGGAGAAGGGGGGCCAGGAGAGATTCCCCCCCTTCTCCTGGTACATCATTTCTATGAGTGTCAGGCCCCAGCCTGGCCCCATAGACCAGCCAGACCGAAGCCATGTTAATTCCAGGACATCAGCTAGGCCTGAGAACAAACCTTTGCATGAACCTCTGTGTCAACTACCGGTCAAGGCCAAGCGCAGCCTTCCTTCTTCCCAGGCTGATAAGGAGAGCTGGTACAGCAAGGCTGGGTTGCCTCCCCAGCTCCCAGGTGCTACCACTAATGAGCAGACATTCCTTCCTTCCTCGGAGGGCAAGGGAGGGCCAGGCACACAGACTGTCCATGGGAAGAAGTTACGACGCAGTGCGCATCTTCAAGAGAAAAGCCAAGGAAAACCTATTTAAGCTGCTTCCCGTTGGCTCTGGGTATCTCTCGCCAACGTTCAGCTTTCCTTGTCAAGTTCTACATACTCTAGTTCCAGCCTGGCCAGTGGACCCTCAAGTCCTCGTACTGAAGTATTTGCCAAGCCTTTGTTGCCAGAGACTTAGCCAGGATTTAGCCCATTGGGGCGCAAGGACTATTTCTTCCTTTTTGAACCTTTTTACTCTTTGGACTATTGCATTGCAATACTGGATGCGGAGAGCATCAAAGGACTATATTTTTATCTCTACTTCTTTTCACTTATTCTAAATAAAGCATTTAATCACGGCTGGTCTCAAGGGGTTTACTGAGGGATCCTTCAGATCTAAGGTGCAACAATGAGCTAGGAGAGCTCTGGCAGCAGGAAAATGCCAGCCAGGTAAGTTTTTTTAAAAGGCTTTTTGGGGAGATTTGGGGAGAGGGTTAGAGCCCTCTGAGTTTTCTGGACTGATAAGTCCCAGAATTTTCAAGGGGGCAGTCCGGACAGCAGCCACAGTTGGTTAGACGTGGGTCTTTCACTAAGATCTGGATCTAATCCACTATCAAATTACTTCAGGCTAATGCAGGGTTTTCCTGCTTTGTCCTGAATGAATTCGTTTTTATGTGGGGCATTGTTTGGACACACCACGTAAAAATCCATGAGGCTACCCTTAGTAACCTGGTGCCAGGATGTTTGTAGAATCAAAATCATAGAGTTGGAAAGAGCCCACAAGGGCCATCCAATCCAACCCCCTGCCATGCAGTAACACACAATCAAAGCACTCCCAACAGGTGGCCATCCAACGTCTGCTTAAAAACCACCAGAGAAGGAGACTCCAGCTTCTCCGAAGCAACATAGTCCACTGCCAAACCACTCTTATCATCAGGAAGTTCTTCCTAGTGTTTAGGGGGAATCTCCCCCCCCCCCCCAATTCAATCCATTGCTTGGTGTCCCAGAAAACAAGTTTTCTCTCTCCTCAATGTGACATTGTTTCAAATATTTAAACATGGCTATCATGTCCCTTCTTTTCTGAAAGTTAAACATACCGGGCTCCCTAAACTGCTCCTCATATGGCTTGGATTCTAAACCAGTGTTTCTCAACCTGGGGGTCGGGACCCCTATGGGGGTCATGAGGGGGTGTCAGAGGGGTCACCAAAGACCATCAGAAAACACATTATTTTATATTGGTCATGGGAGTTCTGTATTGGAAGTTTGGCCCAATTATATAGTCGGTGGGGTTCAGAATGCTCCTTGATTGTAGGTGAACTATAAATCCCAGCAACTACAACTCCCAAATATCAAAATCTATTTTCCCCAAACTGCACCAGTGTTCACATTTGGACATATTGAATATTTGTGCCAAGTTTGATCCAGATCTATCATTGTTTGAGTCCACAGTGCTCTCTGGATGTAGGTGAACTGCAATTCCCAAACTCAATGTCCACCAAACCCTTCCAGTATTTTCTGTTGGTCATGGGAGTTCTGTATGCTAAGTTTGGTTCAACTCCATTGTTGGTGGAGTTCAGAATGCTCTGATTGTAGGTGAACTATACATCCCAGCAACTACACCTCCCACAGGACAAAATCACCCCCCCACAATCCCACCAGTATTCAAACTTGGGTGTATCGGGTATTTGTGCCAAATGTGGTCCGGTGAATGAAAATACATCTGATATTTTACATGATAATTAATAACAGTAGCAAAATTACAGTTATAAAGTAGCAACAAAAATGGTTTTATGGTTGGGGGTCACCACAACATGAGGAACTGTATTAAGGGGTCGTGGCATTGGGAAGGTTGAGAAACACTGTTCTAAACTTTTGTTCATCTTGGTTGCTCTTCTCTGGACACATCCCAGCTTGCCAATATCCTTGTGATCATCCTTGTCGATGCACTGAATTTCCCGCTAACCTCACTGGCTGTAATGATACCACCATATATGCACTTACTTAAAATCTTGGCTCATATTCCATTTGTTAATCACATGGACTATACTCCACAAAAACTCATGCTATAATATAACTTAACTAGTCAGTCTTTTAAGAGAAGAAAATAGAAATCATAACCAGAGCCGGCTAATCCTTTTACTACTCAGAAAAATTGGCTTCACAGCTTAATGCTGGCATCACACCTTCACTGCCTCTGTCAATTGTGACTCCCAAGAACAAGAAATCTCTTGTACAAAATCCACCAAAAGTGATAAAAGCCACTTGTTTAACACTTCTGCCAGTACTATCTAGGGAAGTGCTCTATTTAGTAAAGACAGATTGAGTTCAACTTGAAATTCAAACCATATCCAGGAAAGAGCAGGGTTTATCAAGAGCTCCACCTTTAATCCATGAAAGACCACTTCACTTCTAAGCATAAAATGAGAGTTTCTTTCAAAGTGTGCCATATAGGGAGCTATATGTCTATGTGACACATTCTTTATTTATACAACCATATTTTAACATATTGTCATCATATGGTTCCCAAAAACAAAAGTTCTTTCTCTCTTGCTACATAACATTGACAGCCACACAATATCTGCATGCAGCACAAGCCAGCAATTGAGAATAAAACCAAAGTGACATGATTAATAGCACCAGTGGGGGAAAACCCCTATAGAAATATCACATGATCTATAATCACAAAAACATATTAAGATTCAAAAGTCTAGGGAAATTTTAAATGCTATACTCATCAGTCACCAAAAAAGAAATTAGTAAGCCCCAGGAAAGCTTCTACAGAGAAGGCATTTGATAACTGTGGTAGCATTGCTTACAACAGTGTTTCTCAACCTTCCTAATGCCACAACCCCTTAATACAGTTCCTCATGTTGTGGTGAGCCCCAAACATAAAATTATTTTCATTGCTACTTCCTAACCGTAATTTTGCTACTGTTGTGATTCGTAATGTAAATATCTGATATGCAGGATGTATTTTCATTCACTGGATCAAATTTGGCACAAATACCAAATATGCCAACATTTGAATACTGGATTGAATTGGGGGATTGATTTTGTCATTTGGGAGTTGTAGTTTCTGGGATTTATAGTTCACCTGCAATCAATGAGCATTCTGAACTCCACCAATGGAATTGAACCAAACTTGACAACTCCGATGACCGACAGAAAATACTAGAAGGGTTTGGTGGGCATTGATCTTGAGTTTTGGAGTTGTAGTTCACCTATATACAGACAGCACTGTGGACTCAAACAACAATGGATCTGGACTGGCACAAATACTCAATATGACCAAATGTGAACACTGGTGGAGTTTGGAGAAAATAGACCTTGACATTTGAGAGTTGTAGTTGCTGGGATTTATAGTTCACCTACAATCAAACAGCATTCTGAACCCCACCAATGATAGAATTGGCCAAACTTCCCACACAGAACCCACATGCCTTGAAGAGACATGCTGGTGTGAGCCTCCCTCCAGCCTCACGTGCTCTCCCTCACCCAAACATGCACACCACACTGCCATGCGCAGAGCACACCTGCTCTCCCCTTCCCACTTGGAGTCCCAGAAACAGCCCTCCCCTTGGCTGAGAGACTGACTGAGAAGCCGGCCAATCAAAGTGGAGGAGGAATTTCTGTTTCCAAAAAGGAAGAGAAGGACAGGCAGAGAGATATTCAACTTTCTCTGCCAAAGGGGTTCCTAAGACCATCAGAAATATATGTTTTCTGATGGTCTTTGGCAACCCCTCTGAAACCCCCCTCAAGACCCCCACAGGGGTCCCAACCCCCAGGTTGAGAAATGCTGGCTTACATGGTAGCTACACTTCAAACTTAATTTGGCAGCAACATCGACAGATGTGCCTCCACAGATCTTAATTCAAATAGGTTATGTGAAAGAAAGTGATCATTTCAGGTCACATTTCTTAGCTTGGTACATTTGTATTTCTTACAAATGCTAGAGAATTTCACTACCCAGGAAGAAGCATCTGTAGAGGGATGTCTGTTTCCTCCTATTCCCTCCACACATTTTTCTTTAGAGGAAAAAAGGTTTTAGTTGTTTAGTGAATAAATGTGATCATCGGGAGAGATGTTGCATTTTGCATTCAATTTACAATGGCCTTGTGAGCACTGGAGAAGGTTATGTGACAGGTTCGGCCCCCTTTTATCACTGCAAATATTCTAATGGCAAAGGAAGAAACCCTTTTCCCATTAAAGAGGGGAAGAAAGCAACAGACCTCCCTTATGTCCTTCACTAAATTATTTATAACCATGTACCAGAAAAACAATATCCTGGACACACACGGAACAACTGCGCCAGTAGTGTACTACTGGTGCTCTTTTTTTCTGTACACGTTTCTATAAGCCCTCACAGCCCTATCAGTAGGTGCTCTGCCAGCTGAAATCTCACTGAGCTTAGTGGGATTTATGCCAGCCACATGCTTTAGCATCAGCCAGTGGATAATAAATTCTTGAAGTATCCAAAATAGAAGATGTCTGCACTTGCCCCACAGGGGTTTGCATGATGTCTCTGCCATTGTAGAGGTCTGCCAACTGAGATATCATGAGCAAAAGTGGAGTGAGAGCAGACAACACTTGTCAACACTTGCTGCAACCATTAATTAAGTCAGATTTCTGGAATACCAGCCTCCTTTTTGTTAAACATAAATACAAAGCAATAGACTTTATTTCAAACCACACACAGAGGAAACTTCTAGTATTGGCTATGGGCTGAAGTTTACGTTCCAAATTAAAAATATAAGCTAGATATGCAGAAACTGTCTAATGGAAGTTTAAAATGACTCTAAAATCTGAGGACTATACAGCATTCTTGATTTCTCTTGAAAAAAATCTCTTTCTTCAAGTACAGGCAGTCCCCAAGTTATGAACAAGATGGGTTCTGTAGGTTTGTCCTTAAACTGAATTTGTTTGTAAGTCTGAACAGGTACACTTTTAAGCCCCCCCGCTCTCTCTATACACAGTGTGCGTGTGTGTGTGTGTGTGTGTGTGTGTGTGATATGGATTGATGGATGGATGAATACATAGATAAAAAAAGATAGATAGATAGATAGACAGACAGACAGATATATAGATAGCTTTTGGTAGCATAGGGAAGGGTGAACACCCCTGTGGTGTTTGTTTTGCTGTCTGTGCCCCCTGTTCAGAAGGTTTCACCTTACTCTCTGTCCCTGTGATAATTGGATTTTTAAAAAACTGGCTTGTTGTGGAAACAAGGAAGGATAATAATAGCTGTAATAAATGGTGGCACAAGAAAGACCAAAGGCCTATGTTATTGTAGCACAGCCAGGCTCGTTAGGAGATGAGACATTGAGTCGAACAGAAGGGCTTGGTCTAGAGTGCTAGACTGGCCAAGGTCCGTGAGTAGAGATTGGAGACGCAGAAGCCTAGAGCGGCGCGGACCTCGGCCGAAGGATTAAGTATAGGATCCGTGGGAATCCTTCCTCAGTTCTCCGGCCACGTCTTTCCTGAACAGGCGTGGAAGCGGAGTGGGACCACAAGCCTGCTGTGGTCATCAAGCCTTGCCTTGCAATTGCCTTGTTTCTTGAGCCGCATTGGTTTGCGGAGCCTTGCCCTGTTTCCTGATCCGCATTGGTTTGTGGAGCCCTGTCCTGTTTCCTGATCCGCATTGGATTGCGGAGCCTTGCCACGCTTCCAGCTTGATTGCTACTTTACTTTGGACTACTTTGCTTATTACCTTTTGGACACTTGCATATTATTGGACTATTTACTCTTTGGAACTGTTTTTATACTCAATAAAGTAGTTAGCCTTCAGTACATCTCCATGTGTGTGATTAAGGGGCCCGCCAGGTCCGTGATCGTGACAGTTATCACTAAACACCCACAACCGTGTATTAAAAAACCAAAGCAGTGCTCATAGTTCTAAAAGTCACACTGCAAGATCCAGAAGTTTGATATTCTATCTCCCTTACAATGGAGAGAAATTATACTGGACTAGACATGTTTCCTGCCACACAACGTACCACATATTAGGTTTTCAAGTTAATATATCTGTATCTGCAAAATTATTATTATTATAAATAATAAGCACAAAAAAATCAAGAGGCATTCTATAAATACAGTAGAGTCTCACTTATTCAACATTCGCCCCTCCAACGTTCTGTATAATTCAACACAGTCTGACTCCTGCCTGGATCCAAAACTGTTTCTCTAGGTAGCAATGTGCAGTGGGCCTCTCTGCACACTGGGCACCCACCAGGAGGGGTGAGACATGGCTAGCACAGACTTTTCCCATCAGGCACAGTATCCAGCCTGCACCGGCTGTGTCTCGCCCCTCCCGGCGGGCGCCGAGAAAGACCTGCCATGCATTGCTGCCTAGAAAAACAAAGAGCGCATTGCTGTAGTCAATATGTTCAATACATAGTTTATTGTTTTATTGTTCTGTATTTTATTGTGCCTTCGGCTCTTGTAAGCCGCCACGAGCCTCCGGGAGTCAGCGGCATAGAAACCCGAATAAATAAATAAATAAATAGTGATGTTTCGGTGCTAAATTCGTAAATACAGTAATTACTACATAACATTACCATGTACTGAGTTGTCTTTTTTGTTGATTTGTTGAAAAATATGATGTTTTGGTGCTTAATTTGTAAAATCATAATGTAATTTGACATTTAATAGGCTTTTCCTTAATCCCCTCCTTATTATCCAACATTTTAGCTTATCCAGCATTCTGCCTGCCCATTTATCTTGGATAAGCGAGACTCCATTGTATGTACCCTTCAGTACCCACAAAACTCTTTATACTCTTATTTTTGCACACTCAAAAATGTGTACACATGCATGCACACAAACTGGGCAGTTGTTTTATAATGCCAAGTACCTTCAATAACAGCAGCCTATGACTTAGAATCAATTAGTAATTCATGTGATGTGGTTCAAAATTAATCCTAGAAAACCTTGCTTTCAAGAATTCCTCCTTACTTTTTCCAACTTCTGATGGGGGAAGGTGCTTCAAACAGATAATTTTAAATACCTGTTAACTTGATAAGATAGTTGAAGAGTTCTTACTAAAGGTTACACCTCTTTTCCAAAGTGCAAGTGCTCATAAGCACATATATGCAAATATTGATTTTGCTCCCCTACAACATTTGTTCTCAAAAGTACTGGGAGTAGGGTGAAAAGAAAAAGTCTTTCAAACTATTCCTTCAGCCATAATTCTAAATAATTTCATCTTAAATAAAATGTATTCCTTTTATTGCAGTCTTCTGCCCTGTCTTTCTACATCACATTTACTCCAGGTGGCTATGCAGAGACTGGCATAACTATAGAGTATAGAGAGACAATTTTTCAATAAGTACATGGGAGTCCCATTTGACTGTAACTCAGAGGGAACTTTAGCTCCTTCGGGATCAATTCGCGAGACAGCTTTGCTCTACATGAGCAGTATCATCAAGCACTCATGTAGGGAGTGTTAAAGTGAGTATGCACAGATATAGCCAATAGCAAGTCCACCTACTGAGATAATAGGAATTTCTGCAACTGACCTGTCAGCTTTCGTATTACACTTATGCTTACATGGACATGGTCAGGAGTACAGACTGCTCACATGTAAAAGAAAAGGGTTTAATTGAGCTGGCCCTCGGGAATATAGTCCTCAAACAATGGACTTGACCTTTATATAAGAACCTGGACAGGAACTTGGGAGAATGATAGAAAGCAGGGGGAAAGAATACAATATAGAAAGGCTCAGGAGATAACAAAAGGAATACAGGAAAAATAAATCCTCTCTTAAGGCACAGAATTGTCACTTCTTGTTATTAGACTATCTTGATGTTAAGATCTACCTGCAAGCTCATCAGGTCTGACAGGCAGGTAGCGGGTAGAGATTTCCAGCCAATCCATTTATACCACTTCTCTGCTTCTCCTATTTTCTCAGGAGAAGCATGACCATGAGGACAACCTGCTCTCCCAAAAGTGGCCAAGCTGCTGTTCTCCAAAACCAAGCACTTTTCCTCATCATTCCAAAATAAAATGTTGCACAAGAAACAAACATTTCTGGAATGTGACTATAGATGCCATCAAGATAGCACAACAGGGGATAGAAGAATAGTTAAAAGTTTCCTCCTTTGTAACGCAATGACAGAATGACAACGTTCTTCTTCCTGGGTAGAGCGAGGGGAACAAATTTGAAGGTATCTGTGAAGAAGGGGCTATGCATAACTGGCTTGAAGAAAGCCAACCACAGTTCAGGGAGACTGCAAAGGGGTGCTGCCGGAGAACAGAATGTATTGAAAGACAGTTGGTTGCCTCTGAGATTCAGACAAGTTTAGAACTGGAACTGACAGGATTTGAAGTTGACACTTGCAGGGCTTTGAGCTGATAGAGATTGGAGTTGAAGTGGAGAGAGATTTAAATTTGCGAAAGAATATAGATGTGCCCATGGTTTGAGAAAGCTTAAAGAAAAGATTGTTAGAAGTTATATTTTTCGACTGTGTTTAATCAACTAGCAGACTCTATCAGACCTGAATAGGAGTTAGGCCACACATACCAAAACTAGAGAACTCCCACCTCAAGTCTCAAGTCCACATTTAAAGGGTTAGCTTAGAATAGAAATATAGAGTTGGAAGAGACCTCATGGGCCATCCAGTCCAACCCCCTGCCAAGAAGTAGGAAAATTGCATTCAAAGCACCCCCGACACCCTCTGTTTAAAAGCCACCTCCACCCCACTCCAGGACAGAAAGTTCCACTGCTGAACAGCTCTCACAGTCAGGTTTTTCCTAATGTTCAGGTGGAATCTCCTTTCCTGTAGGCCCAGTAATCCACTCCAGCAAGGGAATTATTGGGGGAACAAGGGCAGCCTGAGTAGTAGGATTCCTGGGGATTGGTGTTGTGGGACTAGTGTGGTTAAAGGGATCTGTCATGACAGTAGCAGTATAACTGAATATGTTGTTATTGTGTGGTTTCAACAACATAATAAGGTTTTAAAATATGACTTTGGCAGGTTTAAGGTTTATAGGAAAGGAGATCACTGTGTGGGTTTCCAGCCACTATCCTACCACACTACCACCAACTGTGGAGGTTCAGGACTACCTCCTGCCCTCCTTGTGTAGCACCGGTTGTGGGGACTATCATGATTCCTCTGATGATTGAGATCTGTCCACAAAGGACACCATCCTTTTTTGATAACTGCTGCCACCACAAACATCTTGTCTGAATCCAGCCTTTCATATAGACAGTGCTTCCAAAGGCCAAAAAGTGCATTAAAACATGCCAAAAAAACCCCAATGGTTTATTTACAAAAGTGAAATGTAACAAAGCAGAATATTTATTTACTACTTTCAAACCACTACACACAGGCACACACACTCCTTTACAGCTAATGCAAATCTTTAAATTTGCATTAATTTATTCCTAAAGCTGACTGATTCTTTGTCACAAATAAACTCTTCCGCACAGACCAACCACATCAGCATACAAAACCCAAATAACTACCAACCGTCTCCTATACAAATCTCCCCAAATACTCCCTACTATTTCTTCTTATAGTCTATTATAGAACCAAAGGATTAAACAATGTTTATGAACCCACATCTATGACATTAGAATCACAACTGCACACACTGCAAACCCTAGCCCACCTTGCTTTAGCAATACCAGCCTGTACTGATCATTTGTTGCATTTCAGCTCATATGTTCCTGATAGCGTTCCCTGCTCAAACAAGCAGCTCTCAATTATTTCCTCATTCTCAGGTACAAAGAACTAGCACACTCTTTTAAGACTCCCTTTCACAATAGCCTTTTCATTTTTTTAAGACTCTGTCCTTCAGACCAAATCAAAGCCACAATGACTTGCAAACTCTGCTTGCCTGATACAAATGAGGTATACCACCACCCTATATCAGAGAAAGTGGAGTTCATGGCTGTTTTTATGGTTCCCAGAGCCACATGGGGTTATTTTTTTTTCAAAGATAGACTGTTTCCCCAAATATCCTTTGGGGACATGCCCTGTTTCAAGAGCAAAAAAGTTTGCAAAAAATTCTCCATGCTCCCAGATGATTAACAGAGGACAAAAATAATGTGAGGCTGCAGCCCTCCAACATTTTCAGAGGAGCCTATACAGCCATGGTTCTCAAAGTGGGTGTTACTGCCCCCTGATGGGTGGTGGGACGATCCAAGGGGGTGCTGGGAGGCTCCGGAGAATTTGGGGGGCAGTGAGCCTCTGTAAGGGGGCGGTGGGGAAGGAAAGGGCCGTACAGGACTGTGCGCCATGGGCGGAGTTGAGGAGAGGAAGGGGGTGCGTGCTGCAGTTTCCAGGCAGTGCCCCCTTCCTCTCCTCAACCCCGCCCACAGCGCACAACAACACAACATTCAACCTGCAAAGTGCTTTGTTTGTGCTTTTCCCTTATGGCAGAAGGAGGTTGTATTATTATTATTATTATTATTATTGAGAGTCTGAATGACCATCTGTCAGGAGTGCTTTGATTGTGCTTTTCCCTTATGGCAGAAGGAGGTTGGAGTGGATGGCCCTTGGAGGTCACTTGCAACTACAAATTATGAATTGAATTTTAAATTCAAAAGCGGCTACCAACAATTCTGGCTGCAAAAGGAGATCCTTATGGCTTATCCTGAAATATGGGCTGTAATTCAAAAATTCTTAATTGCATTCCCTTCAACATATTTAGTGGAATGTGGATTCAGTGCAGTAACCAATTTATTGACCAAAAAAAGAAACCGATTGCAAATAGTCAATCGTGGTGATTTGAGATTACTGCTGATGAAAATAGAGCCGAGGATTACTAGATTGGTAGCAGCATGCCAGGTTCATCCTTCTCACTAAAATGACTTCTAATGTTTTAACTTTTTGGGTGAATGAAGGTGGCTGAGTTGGGGTGAAGCCCCCCCCCCCCGCACAAAGCCCACTTCTGTGCCAGGAACAATAATGGAGAACCCAATGGGCACATCATCTCTCCCTTCCCATTTTCCAGAAGTATGCAACATTGCTATTACCTTTCTATTCTAAGTTCAATAAAGAGTTTCATAATTTCAAACTTCAATGTTTCTAATTTACACCTTTCTTTCTGCCCTCAACTTATACATGAGATTGCGTCATACACAGGTATTTTCTGCTTTTATGGAACATGGGAGAATATACCTCCTGCCTTTAAAAAAAAAACTTAATCCTTTTAGTTACATAGCCCCTTTACAGATGAAACTTGAAAATGGCAGAATCTAAAGAAACCTAGGTGGATAAAGAAAATGTTTTTGGAAGGGAGGAGCAGCACAAATAACAAAAGTGGCACTTATAACAAAAGGGGCAGATGACCAAAGATGGGCACAAACAAGAAGCAAATATCAGCAGAGAGAGAGAGAGAGAGAGAGAGATTAAGAAGGGCAAAGTTCAAAATGAACTCAGCCTTGCAAAATAGGTTTAAAATAATAAAAGGAGGGTGGCTATGTTCAGAGAAAGAATGAGGTTAGTAGTTTGCCTATCTCCTTTACCTTGATCTTCTTTCAAAACAGAAAATGGCATTCAACTGGCTGAAAATAAAGGAAGCAATGCAGTGTGGGGGCTGCATCCTGAAATTAAACCCATCACCTCTTAACATTCTTTTTTCCAGGTTAAACGTACTCAGCTCCCTAAACTGCTCCTCACAGAGCATGATTTCCGGACCTTTTATAATGGTGATTGCCCTCCTCCAATATTTTATATTACATGTAATAGTACTAATTATATTGCAGTATAGTGGTATAGTACAATCAATCTATATATAATACTAATATTGTGCTATGCTAATAATATAATATATTGCATGTACATATAACTTGTAAGATGCTCCGAGTCCCCTTTATAAATAAATACATAAATACATAAATACATAATCAATAACCTTCTCGAATTGTGGTACCCAGAACTTAACACAGTATTCCAAGTGAGGACTGGCCAAAGAAGAATAGAATGCACTAATTATTTCCCACAATCTAGACACTATACTCCTATTGATGCAGCCTAGTATCACATTTTTACACTGTTGATTCATGTTCACCTAAGATTCCTGGTTCCCTTTCACACACACTATTTGTCACCCATCCTGCATTCCATTTTTTTTCTCCCAGAATTTTGTTGTTGCTGTTAGTTTGGGCCCAGCACTATAATTTGTTAAGATCACACGTGAATTCTGATTCTGCATTTGTGGTATTAGCTACTCCAACTAATTTGGTGTCAGCTGCAAATTTGATAAGCATGCCCTCTATTCCATCATCCTAGTCATGGATAAAGATGTTGAACAGCACTGGCCCTGTGGCACCCACTAGTCATTTCACACCAGGATGAAAAGGAGCCATTGATAGGCTTGCGTTCAGTCCATCAACTAATTACAAATTCACCCCATAGTAGGATTGTTTAGCCCATATTTTACGTCTGTGTTTTCAGTATTATGGGGAGCCTTATCAAAAGCCTTACTGAATCAAGAAGTGCTATATCCACGGTATTGCCTTGGATATAAGCTTTTAACAGTCACTCCCGGGATTCCACGGCACTAAGCCATGGCAGTTATAGTGGTGTCAAACTGAATTAATTCTACATTGTAGGTGCACCTTAGGCCTTGGAAGTGCAGCTAAGAAAGAACTAGACGAGTGTAAGAATATATAATGAATATTAGGTCAAATGACAAAAGTAGAAAATATGTTTTTTTATATACTAGAGAAGAAGAAAAAAGGATGCCCCTTTGCTGGCAACTACAGAAGAACAGGTAACACAACACTTGTTTATTCCATTACATCAGTAACCAGGATTGCTCTCATATTCTTGCTTGGCAAATCCATTTCTCTTATTGATCTAGCAAATAGCATATCTAATGGGCAAAGTCCTTTATGTTCTCTCTTGTTTAGTCTTTACTATAATTGCATTGTAAAGAACACTGTTTCATGAGGTTTGTGATTATGAGCAGACAAGCAACTAATTACTGGAAGCCTTTAACTGCGGGGTTTGAATTAAACCTTGATTCAAATTACTAACTGTTTGCAGCATCAAAGAAATCAAACAGCTGGAAACGCAAGCCATGGAAAACAACAATGGACATGAATGAAGCTCTCTGAAAGATTGCTAATGCTAGCCAGAAGCTTGAGATTAGACAGAAAAGGAGATGGAAGGCCCTCTGAAGCATGGAAGACAAATATTGATTACCCGGGGATTTTGCAGGTTGATTGGGAATGTTCTTACAGAGATATAAAATGAGTCACCTGCTCCCCTCAAGCTTTTTCTCATTGAAAGAGAGAAGCAGGCTTTTTAATTAAACCAAACTGCTTATGTCAATTAGAACAGGAGGATTTGACATTTGCTTGGGCCACAGATTAAATGCACACAACCTGAACAACCACAACAACTTTCGAGATGATTTTCCTTACAATTTTACAAAGCTTATTCTTGTTGTGGACTGGATATCTATCTGAGCCATGGACACGCTATTTTAAAAAGTAGTAATGAGACAAACTTATTACTGAAGGTTCATGTTATAAGAGTTTAACTTCATATAGTCAACAGAAGAGTTTGGAAAAGTTTGCTTTGGGACTGTAACTTCCAGCATCTGCTAGACTACATAGTCCCTGATTATGGAAAACTAAAACATCTGGGAAAAGACTACAGACATTTTTTTCACCTTGTCCTCTAGAGTGACCACTGATTCTCAAAGTGGGTGGTACCACCCCTTGGAGGGTGGTGAGGTGATCCAAGGGGGCAGTGGGAGGCTCAGGGGAATTTGGTGGGCAGTGAACCCCTTTAAGAGGGCGGTGATCGATTGGTCATTTAGGAGGGGTTGTGCGGCCTTCTTCTTTGACCCCACCACCATTGCTTTGAACCCCACACGCAGTGCAGTGCAAAGGCTGCAGTGCAAAGGCCTCCGCGTCCTCCGGCGGAGACTCCCCGCCACCACAGAAGAAAGCGCAGCCTTCCCCGGTGGAGGCCATTCATTCCAAACCCCTCCAATATTTTCTGTTGGTCATTGGGGTTCTGTGTGCCAAGTTTGGCTCAATTCCATTGTTGGTGGAATTCAAAATGCTCTTTGATTATAGGTAAACCATAAATCCCAGTAACTACAACTTCCAAATGAGAAGGGCTATTTTCTCAAAATTCCACCAGTGTTCAAATTTGGGCATATTGAGTATTCATGCCAAGTTTGGTTCAGATCCATAGTTGTTTGGGTTCTCAGTTCTCTCCGGCTGTAGGTGAACTACATCTCCCCTAAATCACTGTCTATTCCTCCCAAACCCCTCCAGTATTTTCTGTTGGTCATGTGGGTTATCTGTACCAAGTTTGGTCTAGTTCTATAATTTATAGGGGTCTCAGTGGTCTGTGGAAGTCAGAGCTGAATCGATTGAAGGTACTGCAAATCCCATAATCCGTTGTCCATATTCCTCCAATCATATTGCTTTTGTGATTAATCACTATGTTTTAATTATGTTCAATTTGTAACAATGAAAATACATACTGCATATTAGATATTTGCATTAGAATTTGTAAAAGTAGCACAATTATTTATGAAGTAGCAACAAAAATATGGTTGGGGGTCACCACAACATGAGGAACCTTATTTAGGGGTCACGGCATTAGAAAGGTTGAGAACCACTGCATTAATACATATATCTTTCTGTTTAATTGCTATTAATTTTTTAAAAAAAAATAATTTCTAGGAGGGCGGTGAGTAATTTTTTTCTGGAAAGGGGGTGGTAGGCCAACAAAGTTTGGAAACCACTGCTCTAGACCTAATGAGAAATAAATGACATTTCATAAGACATTTGATACTAACTTCCTTATATGTGTGCGGGCTTCTGAGAATTGTTGTCCAAAAACAACTAATCCATGCTCTTCCTAACAATAGGCTAAACCTTCTAAATAGGAGCCTGCGCTACTTCCATATGAAATCAATTATAAGATATGCTATTCTGAAATTAGCCAATCAAACACCTCTTTATATACTTACCTGACTGGGTAAATCTATAACTAGGGAATTGCTTTTGATGTAGCTGGCATGACCTCTGATCCCAAGTCACATGACGAAGTGCCCTAAACATCTCTACACAGTATAAATCAGCAGCACACTTCCTGAAAGTCGAGGAGTGTTTTTCCTCCCCCCGAGGCACAAATCCTACCCAACTGTGCAGAACTCTACTTGACACGGTCAAGACTGTAACCTTGTAACACACATAAGGGGCCAAGCATTAGACTCACATTAAGATTTTGTTTCTGTGTGCAAATGCGTTGGATTGCACTGTACTGAGATGCAAAAACAAGAGAAAATGTGTTTATTTATTTCCTCTTCCTGATCCTTTATTTTTCCACATGTAGGGAAACACTGACATCAGGAAACTTTTAAACAAAAGCTTCCCCTGTAAGTATTATGGGAAGGGTCATTGAAAACCTGTACTTGTACTGGATTTTAAGGCTCAGATTGTGCCATGCTACTAACAATGTCTCCACTAGGATTTGTCCAAACTGGGTAAATTTCAACGGGGTGTTCTAGTTTTCAGGTAAATGGGGGCATTCAGGTGAAAACAACTGAGCTCTTTTGTGCCTCCTAGTTACCTAACCGCACAACATCCACCCACTTAATGATTCTCAATCTCTGCTCATGTCCAGTATTCAAAGCCACCAGAATCAATTGGGGAAACAGATTTCAGGTAGGTAATGTTAGAAATTCGGTTTAGAAATTAAAGGCCCACCTGCCCAATTTGCTTGTTAATGGGGCAGATCTAAAGGTGTGTGTACATACCACTCACTACCTCAGGCCATGCTTGCTGAAGTCAAGGCTTCATTTGTGAATAAGGAATTAGTGTAATTACACAAAACTATGATCTAGCCCAGGGGTCGAAAACTTTTTAGACTCAGAGAGCCATAAAAGCAAAATATTTGGCAATTTATTTCAGTGAGAACCATATAATATATATAATATATTAAGACTGAATTCAACTAAATGTGAGTATATACATACATACTATGAGAAAAGGATTCCCCCACAGAATGACAGGACACTTCAGACCTGGCTCTGCCAAAGGCATGCTCAGGACTCTGGGAAGGAAGAGAAGACGGAAAGAAGGGGAAAAGAAAGAAAGAAAGACAGAGGAAATAAAGGAGGGAGAGGAAGAAAGAAAAGAAGAACGAACTATGGAAAAGGAAGAAAAGAAAAGCAGGAGAGAGACAAGGAGGTGGGAAGAAAGAAGAAAATGGGAAGGGAGGAAAGGAAAGGGTGGGGAAAAGAAAGGAAAGGGAGTGAGGAAAAAGTAAAATAATGAAGGGAAAAGAAGAAAAGAAAGGGGAGAGGGAAGTAAAAAGGAAGGAAAGAGAAGGAAATGAAGACTTGGGGGAAAAGAGAGAAAGGAAGAGGGAGGGAGGGAGGGAGGAGGGGGGAGGGAGAATGGAGGAAAGGAGGAGGGGGAGAGAGGGAGGGAAAAGGAAGGAGAGGACGAAAGAATGGAAGAGGAAGGAAGGAACAAGGAGGGAGGAAAGAAGGTAGTGAGACGGAAGAAAAAGAATGAAAGAAAAGAGGAAAACAAAGGAAGAGGAAGGAAGGAAGGGGGAGGAGGGTGCGGGGCCAAGGCGGACCTTGTTGTCGATGTCGGCGAGGCAGTCCCTCTGGAAGGCGTTGAAGAGGCTGCGGCTCTTGAGCTGCCCGATGATGAGGGTGATGAGCTGGGCGTTCCCCGGGGGCAGCGAGACCGGGTCCACGGCGCCAGGGCCAGGCCCACCTCCACCACCTTCCCCGGGGGCAGCGGGGATGAGGAAGAGGGGTCGATGGCGTGGAAGCGGCAGTCGCGGGGCATTTGTGTCACTCCTCCCGGCTGCATGCTGGGAAACCGAGACCCGGGCTGCTCTGGAGAGCCAGATGCAATCATGAAAAGAGCCACATCTGGCTCCTGAGCCATAGGTCCCTTACCCTTGATCAAGCCAGATAATATTCAGCCCAATAACTTTGTCTCAAAATGCCTAGTACTTCACAATGGACAAAGATCAAAGTACTCCAGAACTGGTTTTAAATCATTATGAAAATACAGGGTGTTTCAAAAAGATGGACTCAATTTGAAATTGCTATCTCACTGCAATCACAAAACACCCATGAATGAAACCTTTACTACTTGAAAGGATGGACCACAAACAGATTCTGGCTTCAGTCATTCGCAAGATTGCAGCCCTACAATATTTTTGGTCTAAAATTATTTAGCCGCTTGTGCTCCCCCTATTTTATCAGTTTTATAACTCCCCGCAGGATTGTAATGCAATGTCTTCGTAGACGGTTGATTCTCTCACACCAGAAATGACTTGCAGCACAATAAATAAATACATGTTTAATTTTATTGCACCCCAGGCCTCGAAACACCTATGACTACAGCACCACACAAGAGTCCAGAGTATAAGCTGTTTATTGTAAAAACACAAAATGTATGGGGGGGAAATACCGAATAAAGAAACAAGAGGTATACACCAGAAAAGGTTTAGCAAAAGTTGAGAACCAAAAGGGAATCTAAATGTCTCATACAGATCCAAAGGTAACACAATAAATAGCAAAAAAAAAAAAACAAAACACAAGTACAGCATAAATCTACAAGCAAAAGGTATGATTAGCAAAACTTGAGCAGGAATATCAAAACAAGAACATAGGAAACTTCCAGGATACTTAAATCCAAAACCAAGGCTTGACGAAACCAGAGAATTCAGGCCTAGTTTCTCACTTGAATGCTACATTGCCTGAACTAACCCTTATTTAATAGGCAGCCATGACATCATTTCTTTTCCCATGAATTCTCACTCTGACTGGAGCTGCCTATTTTCTGCTCTGATTTGTAAATGAAGACTTTTGTTGATCTCCATAATTCCAGGTGATTTTCTCTGAGAAACTTCCATATCACTTAGCTCTTCACACAATTCCTTATCTAATGTTACAGTTTCTGGCTCCTTTGATTGGCCTTGGAGCCAGCACTTTCCGAGTCAGGTTTCTCACAGACAGAACCATGACTTCCCTGACTTGAATCTTCACCACTTTGTGCCCCTGGAAATCCCACAGAAAATCCCACAATCCTCTCTGAATCATCAGTGAACCCATCAGACTCAGGCTGCACTACAACATATGCAATGCTTTTGACAGGAAATAAATAAATAAGCCCTACAATATAAGGCGGGGGGGGCAACCTACGGCCTGCAAGCCGGATGCGGCCTGGCAGCAGATTCTGTCCGGCCCAGGGAGAAGGGTGTCGGGGGCGGGGCCAAGAGGAAGGGGTGCCGCTGCCGCCATCCCATCACGGGCTCTGTGGGGCCTGTGTCGGCAGACAGGCTGGAGGAGCAGCGGCTTTGGAATGCCTGCCATCCCTGGACGTGATCCGAGCCTGCAGCTGGAGCACTCAGCGACCTGCGGGGGCTGATCTCCCTGGGGACCCGGAAGAATTGATCGTCTTCTGGGTCGCCAGGGCGATCAGCTGTCTCAGATCGCCGACTGCTCCCCATGCAGGCCCAGATCGCCTCCAGGGATGGCAGGCGCTCCATAGCAGGGTGATCAGCTGGGGAACGGCTGGGGGCGAGAGCGGGTGGAGGCCTGCAGCCTCCGATCGCTTGCTGCTCGGCTTTCCTCTGCTGCGGCGGCAGCTGGGTCCACTCTGCCATCCTCTGGGCTGGGCCCATTGGGCCATTCCATCTTGGTTCGCACCTTGTCTTCTTGAATTTAATTTTATTTTAGTGGTTTTTATTATTATTTTATAATAATTTAATAATAATAATATAATAAATAGTAAATAATATAATATGTTATATATTATAATTTCAATATATTATGTCTATATATACTATAATATAATAATTATGATATAAATACTAATAATATATGAATATTTCTTGATATATTAATATGTTAATATTAATGTGTAAGATATAGTAAATAATAAATAAATAATGTAGATTAGAATGTAGTTCCGCCTTTAGGTGCTGCCCTCCATAATTTTTTTGGCTCTCGTGTGGTCCCTTGGAAAAAATAATTGCCCACCCCTGATATAAGGCGTAATGACATATTTTCCACTTGTAGAGTTATTTTTTAGATTTATTTTTAGCTCAAAATGGTTGGTAAAGCTTGATAACTTGATAATTCATTAAACTGTTTGCAACTTTTTGTGTAATTGCAACATTTTGCCACAGTGAAATATAATGCTTTGAAATTTGGGCCCATCATTTTGAAACACCCTGTACATAGGAGTGATAGTATTTCTGTTACATGCCCCAAGACATGAATTCTCATTATCCTCCCCTTAAGACAACAGCATTATTGCACATTCTGTCATGTTTAGAAGCTGAAATCTCTTCTAGAATCTCACTCTATTTTATGATTGATATCAGACAGCTTAATTACAGGAGTTCTGAAATGCCGTATGTTATGAGGCACTAGTAATGACTTCTCAAAATCCTTCCTGGAGCCCCCGGTGCTGCAGTGGGTTAAACCCTTGTGCTGGCAGACTGATGATCGACAGCTCAGAGTGGGTTGAGCTCCCTCTGTCAGCTCCAGCTCCCCATGCAGGGACATGAGATAAGCCTCCCACAAATATAGTAAACATCAAACATCTGGCGTTCCCTGGGCCAGTATTTTTCAACCTTTTTTGAGCCGCGGCACATTTTTTACATTTACAAAATCCTGGGACACACCACCAACCAAAATGACACAAAATAACACTCTCTAACACAGTAATACATATAGTTAATATGTTTTTAAATGTATTTATACACTCAGTGTGAAACCTGGGCCTGTTTTGATGAACACAACATATATATGACTTCCTTTCACATACTTATACATGGCTATCATGTCTTCTCTCAGCCTTCTCTTCTTCAGACTAAACATGCCCAGCTCTTCAAGTCGCTCCTCATGGGGCTTGTTCTCCAGACCCTTGTGAAATTTCATCCTGAGTGAATCTTGCTTCCAGATAATGATGGATGTCATGAAGCTGTTATAAACAGTTCCTTTGGCGGCGGGGGGGGGGGGGGAGGCAACTCTCGAAAATTCCAGTAAAATAGTAAAAAAAATAAACATTTCCAAGCAGAGAGGCTCTATTTCTTTCTTGGAAACCTGTGAATGCTTCAGCCTCCCGATGCTCCCAGGTTCGCTCATTGCCCAATTCACTGATGTGGAGCTTCCGGCATTCGGCGGAGCCCTTCCTTTGCCTCGGGAGGATCTTTGGGGAGGGAAAGAGGAGAAAGAGCTGCTAGAGGGGGAAGAGTGCCAATTTCCCATGGCACACTGGTTGGGAAACACTGCCCTGGGCAATGTCCTTGCAGACAGCCAATTCTCTCACACCAGAAGCGACTTGCAGTTTCTGAAGCCATTCCTGACATGAAAAAAAAATCCTGCATATTACATGTCACTCTCTTGCACATGCATCTTATTTTGAGTTGCAAAAGTTCTCCTAGAGCTGCAGGCCAGAAAACAAGTGTAGCACACACCTCTTCTTGTCTAATCAAAAATCCACACCAGAGCAGCTGTTCCAACAGAGTTGACAAACTTCAACAAGTTACAAAAGCGCCATTCATTAATTAACGAGAGAACACAAAGTAAGAAAGCTAAAATGAGTGCCAGCTCACCTCTGCCTGCCAGAATGCCACCAAGACACATACAAAGCTAGAAATCAGCTGGTTTTTACCAGAGGTTTAAAAATGCTACATTGGCGTATTCTAGAAGAAGCTTATGTTCCCATTAATCTAGACATCACAGAAAGAATGATGAAGTGAAAACAACTGCTGGAGACACTGACATAGCAGCTTCCCAAAGCAAAGGATAAAATAAAACGCACTGGCAGAAACCAGGGGAGGCTTTACTCAAAGCACTGAGCATGAACAATGAAAGCAGGCGCTTTTCCAAAGCATTAAAGCACTCACACTTTCGGCTGCAAAGTTCGCAATCATTAAATAGCTTCACACCTCAACCAGGGAGAGGGCGAGCGAAGGCAGCATTCCTGCAAGAAGTCAGGCTAAGGATTCCTGATCGAGGGCTGCCAAGTGAGCTGGAAAGACAGACCTCGTGTGGCTCCCAAGACTGGAAAAAATTCAGCACAGCTTCACTACCTCTTCAATTGCAAGGAGATAAGCTGGGCTAAAATGGGGGTCCCTGCAGACACACAAACCTGTGTGCCTGAGTTTTCGAATAGCAATGCCACCCGCAACATGAGGTTAACAGGTCTCAATTTCTCTCATAGTACAGGACAACATCTTCTATTTAGAAACACATGCAATATGTGTGGGGATCGTCCCTAAACCTTAACACAGGATACCTCAGACCCTGAATGACAGCATTCTTCACTTTTGGAAGCAGGGCTACATGCAAAAAGAAGAAGAAGACATGAATGAAGAACTTGGATAGAGTCCTCTCAGTACCCATGAGTGTGGGTTATTTCTCCCAGTAACACCATCTGAGTCTAAGACTTAAACAGAGGCTGGAGGGCCATCTGTCGGGGGTGCTTTGACTGCACATTTCCCACTTCTTGGCAGGGGGTTGGACTGGATGGCCCATGAGGTAAAGTGCACCTACACGGTAGAATGAATGTGGTTTGACACTACTTTGAATACTGAGTGCTATGGAATCATGGGAGTTGTAGTTTCAAAATATTTTCATGCCTTCACTGGGAAAGAGGGCTGGTACCTTACCAGACTAGATATCGTTCAGCCATGGCCTTTAGTCCAAGTGATGTCAATGTGCATTCATTAAACAATGGAGATCGGGCATGGGTCAACTTTGGCCCTCCAGGTGTTTTGGATTTCAACTCCCACAAACAGCCATAGGCCAGGCATGTAGCTGGGAGGGATGGAGGGGCTCAGCCCCCCCCCCCCCCCGAAATTCTCAGGGTGGTCCATGAGAAGGCCTTAGTGATACATTATTTAAACTGTTATGTGCATTCATATCATGAACTGATCACCATGCTCAACATATCCCATATGCCTGGGAGTAATGGGATAACAATACAAAAGGTTTGCTAGGGTAGATCCTCTCTCACTCAGACCCCCCAAATCAAACTCAGCCCCTCCCCCAATCAAAATCCTGGCTACGGCTCTGCCATAGGCTGTTAGGAATTGTGGGAGTTGAAGTCCAAAACACCTGAAGGGCCCAAGTTGGCCCATGCCTGATGTAGATGCAGCCTTGGCCAGTGGTAAGCAAGCATGACAAGAGTGCTGCCTGCCTTCCCGGAGCCCCAAAGAACTCCTCCTGCCTGTACTTTGAACCATTTAGGTTGAGAATGGATTGGGGAAACAGGCTTCAGGAAGGGGGGTTGAGTACATATATATATATATACGAACTAGTCACCCATGGTGAGTCACTCTGGGCCATGCTCTGGCTTATACAAAGCATTGCTTGAATATCAATCAAAAAGTGTGTGCTAGAAACAATATCATACAAAAGCTGACTGGCACAACCTGTGGATCACAACCAGATACAGTGAAGACATCTGCCCTTGCACTTTGCTACTCTGCTGCTGAATACGCATGCCCAGTGTGGAACACCATGCTGAAACAGTGGATGTGGCTCTTAATGAGACATGCCTCATTATCATAGGATGTCTACACCCCACACTACTTGAAAAATTATACTGTTTAGCTGGTATTGCACCACCTGACATTTGCCAGGAGATAGCACCCAGCAATGAAAGGGCCAAGGCAATGATATCTCTGGCCCATCCCCTGTTCGGATATCAGCCAGCATGCCAAGCCCTTAAATCAAGAAACAGCTTCCTAAGATCCACAGAGATTCTCGCAGGAACACCTCAGCAAGCGAAAGTTCAAAAGTGGCAGGCGAAAACCCAGCACCTCAATCAGTGGCTGAGACCGAATGAAAGACTTCTGGGCACACAGAGGAGGGGACGACTTGGAAGGTGCTGATCAGACTGTGCTCTGGCCCCACAAGAGGCAGAGCCAACCTTAAGAAATGGGGCTGCAACGTGGAGTCCACCACATGCAAGTGTGGAGAAGCACAAACCACAGACGATTTACTACAATGCAGCCTGACCCTTGCCACATGCACAATAGAGGACCTTCTTAGAGCACTCCAAGTGGACAGCTTCTGGTCAAGGGACATTTAGAAGGACGCCAAGTTTTTCACTTTGCTTGTGCTTTAAATACATCACAACCGTACCCTCAACTCACTTCTGACACGATTAATAAATATCAATTATTTCAAGATGAAAGGCTGAGGAGAGAGGCTTCCCAAGAAGAATGTGGCTTGCCCGAAAGAAAGAAAGAAAGAAAGAAAGAAAGAAAGAAAGAAAGAAAGAAAGAAGGCAGGATGGAAAGAAAGGAAGGAGGGAAGGAAGGAAAGAAGGATGGATGGATGGATGGATGGAAGGAAGGATGGAAGGAAGGAAGGATGGAAGGAAGGAAGGATGGAAGGAAGGAAGGATGGAAGGAAGGAAGGATGGAAGGAAGGAAGGAAGGAAAGAAGAAAGATGGAAGGAAAGAAGGAAGAGAAGAAGGAAGAGGAAGGAAGGAAGGAAGGAAGGAAGGAAGGAAGGAAGGAAGGAAGGAAGGGAAAGGAAGGAAGGAAGGAAGGAAGGAAGAAGGAAGGGAAGAAGGAAGGAAGGAAGGAAGGAAGGAAGGAAGGAAGGAAGGGGAAGGAAGGAAAGAAAGAAAGAAGGAAGGAAGGGAAAAAGAAAGAAGCAAAGAAGGAAAGGAAAGGAAGTAGAGAATGAAGGAAAGAAGGAATGAAGGGAAGAGGGAAGGAAGGAAAGAAAGGAAGGAAGGAAAAAAGAAAGAAGGAAAGAAGGAAAGGAAGTAAAGAATGAAGGAAAGAAGGAAGGAAGGAAAGGGAAGGAAGGGAAGGAAGGAAGAAGGAAGGAAGGAAAAAAGAAAGAAGCAAGGAAGGGAAGAAAGAAGGGAAGAAAAGGCACCTCTTCCCAACTCCGGGGGTGTTTCTTTCTCCTTCGCCTCGGTCCTCCAAGTGGGGCCAGAGCTCAAGCCCGGAAGCCCACCCACCCACCCACCCACAGACCTCTTTGGGAAAGACTCACCAAAGAGTAAGAGGAAGAGCAGCAGAAGGGGCGCGCTCTCCCCTCGGAGCCCCATCCCGCCGCCGACGCCGCCGACGCCTCCTCCTCCAGACTGAGCGGCGGGGGAAGATCCTGCGAGGGTCGGCGGGGCAGCAGCGGCGCTGCCTGGCTCGGAGCGAAGGCGGGGCCGCCACGCCAAACCCAGCAGCAGCAGCAGCGCCAGAAGACCCGCACAAGCCTCCCGCCGCCTGCCTGATGCTGCTGCTTCTGCCGCTGCCTGGTCCTGAGCGCCGGGAGGAAGGGAACCGCCTCCCTCTTCAGGGGCCAGCCAACCACAGAGGTGGAATCCCCCTTCGCCCCGCCCCCAGCCCCACCCATAGGTGCCAAGGAGAGGGCGGGTCTTAAAGGGCCAGACGGAGGGGGAGACTCGCAAGGAGGGCAGGGGGCTCGCAACTCGAGCCCGGGAGGGAAAGGGAGACTTCCTTTTCCTCTCTCTCTCCTTCTTCCCTTCCCCGCAAATCAAGGAGCGGGGGGATTGCTGTATGGGGTGGGGAAGGGAAGCGCGGGAAGCCAAGTCCGGCTCGCGTGCCTCCCTCTCCTCCCTCGTTGGAACGCCACAGGCGCCTTACACATCCATTCAGGTCGGGGTGAGAGTAGGAGAGCGGAGTTCGGAAGGTCCGAGCGTTACGCACTTTCCGCAGCGGTGGTTGTGAATAAGGGCAGGGGAGAGCGGCAGACTGAGGGCGGGAACATATAGGCGGAAGGATAGAAAGGAGGGGGGTAGGGTCAGGATAAGGTTTCGGGTCATGGTTAGGACTACTAGTCACTCTTTACCCGAATTGTGACCCTAACCCTCAGCTCCGTTACACCAAGTGGCGTTCCTGCTCTTGGCGGCCAGACTGGGAGTCGCCGCCTTTCTTCAGGCTGCTGCCGCCGCATCTGGCGTGGTTTTGGGGAAGGCTTTGGGGCTGCTGGCCGAGGAGGCAAAGGCCACACAGCCGAAGCCGAGGAGGCTCACCAAACGCCCTTCTCCTCCTTGAACTCTCCTTTTGCAGGGAAAGGCCGCCCGGATAGCCATTTCTTCCACAGCCCTTCACTCGAAACAATCTCTTGGACCCTGCAAGAGGAGGAAGAGATCCCTCAGGGCAATAGGGCAGTGCTTCCCAACCCTCCTAATGCTGCCACCCCTTCAGACACTTCCTCATGTTCTGGGACCCCCCCCAACCAGAACATTATTTTTGTTGCTACTTCAATAACTGTAATTTTGCTACTGTTCTGAATCGCTCAAGCAGGGAGCTTTGAGGTGGTTGAACAGAAGCTCTCCGAAGCTCTGGGTGCTCTTACTGCCTATTTACAGGGGAAACCTGCTGATTCCTAACCCACCTAAAATACAGACATGTGCTTTCCATCTTATGAACAGACAAGCATCCCGAGCTCAGAGGATTACCTGGGAACAGGGCCGTAGCCAGGATTTTGATTCGGAAGGGGCTGAGTTTGATTCCAGTGGGGGGAAGGGGGGGGCTGAATCTGTGTGGGGGAGGGTCTACCCTAGCAAACCTTTTGTATTGTTATCCCAATACCCAGGGGCGGTCTAAGGTAATTTGAAATGGTAGGCGAACATTATTTTGGTGCCCCCTCAAAACATTATTTTGCCCCCCATGTAAAACAAATATACAATTATAATATCACAATACCATTAGTAGTATTATATTGTATCAATGTATATACAATATATTATACCATACTCATACTATATTATATCATAATTATACTACATTACAATATAATTATATTATAATATATTGACATAATACAATATAACATTCTATTATATTATTATTATAAAATAATAAATAAAATTATTTATTTCAATAAAATTATCATCTACTAAATATTTTCATGACTCCTATAAAACTCAAATAACCCAAAATAAAGTAAAATAAAATATATATTACTATTTTGTACAATACCACTATACTGCAATATTGTTTGTAATATTACATGTAATATAAAATATATCATTCTATTGTTATATTGTATTTTTATTATATTGTATGACAATATTAAGCAGAACTGTATAATAATCAACAAGAAATGCAATGTAAATGCATCAAAATCAGAATCTATTACCTACCACCCGTCTCATAATTCATAGGAGTCTCCCATAAGTCCAAAATTAGGATCCCAATGTAAATAGAAAAACAGCCAAAATGTTCAAATGAGGTCGAATACAGGCAGCGCGGCCTGGGCAAACTTGGGCCCTCCCTCTAGGTGTTTTGGCCTCCAACTCCCACAACTCCTCATAGCCTCAGGCCCCTCAGGTCTAGACAGAAATAGAGCCGAAGAGAGGAAGGAGGGAGAGAAGAGGTCACAGAGGAGGAGGAGGAGGAGGAGGAGGAGGAGGAAAGCCCTTCATTCATTCCTTCACTTACACTTCCTTCACTGATTCTTTTCTCCTTCCCTGCAAATGCGCGCGCGGCGGAGACAAAAGGAGAGGAGAAGCACTCCTTACCTGCCCAATAGGGAGTGCTTTGCTTACAGGCTTCTGCGCAAGGGAGCTACTGGGCATGCGCGGAGGTTTTCACGGATGTGCAGTTGCTCCTGCGCTCAACTTCAGCTCTGGAGCAACTGCGCCTGTGCGAAAACCTCCACGCGTGGCCAGAAGCGGCGGCGGAGCACACAAGGCCGGGGCCCAAAAGCAGGCAGCTGCGGCGCTGTCTGAGGAACATCAGCAGGGCCAGGATGGCGCCCCATGCGGCCAGGATGGCGCCCCCTTCCCAGATGGGCGCCCTAGGCAGCCGCCTACTTGGTCTACCTTGTAGGACCACCCCTGCCAATACCCCCATGCATATGGGATATATTGAGCATGGTGATCAGATCATGATATAAATACACATAACAGTTTAAATAATGTACCAGTCAGGCCCAGATTACCCATAAGGCCATCCGAGGCCATGGCCTCGGGCGGCAGATTTTGGGGGGTGGCATTTCTAGGCCTGAAGGAAGGGGTGAGGGGAAGTCCCGCCGCCCTAGGGCAGTGCGCGGCTTCCCCGCTGCCGCCCCCGCTCGCGCGGGTGGGCACCACTCCTTCCTTCAGTGAAGGGAGGAGGGCGCCGGTGCGAGCTGGTAGGCGGCAGGGAAGCCGCGTGAGTCGCCCTAGGGGTGGGACTTCCAGCAGCGCCTTCTCGCCGGCAGCGGCTCCGCCCCTCCTCCCTTCAGTGAAGGGAGGAGGCGGAACTGGCGTGAGGGGAGAAGGCGCCGCTGAAGTCCCGCCCCTAGGGCGACTCACGTGGGTTTCGCCGCCCTGCTCGCCCGTGCCCTAAACACGAGGCGGGGCGGCGGCGGCGAAACCGCGTGAGTCGCTCTAGGGGCGGGACTTCCAGCGGCGCCTTCTCGCCGCCCCTGCCCCCCGCAAGAGGCCCCGCCTCCCGGGGGCCGGCATTTAGACAGGCAGCCTTGGGCGGCACAGTCCGCTAATCCGGGCCTGGTACCAGTAAGGCCTTATCGCAGACCACCCTGAGATTTCGGGGGGGGGGGGGCCTGAAGCCTCTCAAGCTGAAGCCCCTCAAGCCCCCCCTCCCGCTACATGCCTGTCCCCAAGGGAACTCAGGGTGGATTCCAGCATGTACAGAGACACAAGGCAAACATTCAATGCCTCAAAACAAGAAAACACAAGACACACAGATAAAGATAATGGCTTCCCCTTTCATCTCTGGCTATGGGGGTGTGCTCATCTCAATTTCTAATCCAAAGAACCTGTGTTGTCCATAGACATCTCTTATGCCATGTGGCAGGCATGACTGAATGGATCATTGTTTACCTTCCCGCCAAGGTGGTACCTATTGATCTACTCACATTTGCATATTTTGAACTGCTAGGTTTGCAGGAGCTGGGGCTAACAGCAGGAGCTCACCTCATTCTGCAGATTTGAACCACCAATCTTCCGGTCAGTAAGTTCAGCAGCTCAATGGTTTAACACATTGCACCACCGTGGCTCTACAAAGAAGATATTTGTTTCCTTGCAAAGGGTGCAGGCATACCAGTAACCGAATCACAAAACAAAACTCTTAACATCTTTGATTTTAAGGGGAGGAGAGCTTTTTCTTCCTATTGCAAAATATTTCACAGTATGTGGGATTCTATTAAAGTGTCATTCTGGGCAGTTTTACTGGATTTGGATGACACTATTTTGCCATGGGCTTCATGCAGAGGAATGCTTAGGACAGACTTATTGGAATCCATGTGATACAAATCTATGATTGATGTACACTGTTGATTTCAGTTGCTCTTCTCCAGGCATGACTAAGTTTGGATCTGTATCCATGGCCCCAGTGTTCTCTAAGGCACTATCTGCATTTTTAGGCATAAAGATACAGAATGGAGAATGCCAGACTCGACAGCAGTATGTGTGAAAAAGATCTTGGGAGTCCTTGTGGACAACAAATCATGTGGCGGCTTAATGGGATTTTGATCTGCATAAATAGGAGTATAGTGTAGATCCAGGGAAGTCATGCTACCCCTTGGTCAGACCACATCTAGAATTATGGGCACCACAATTAAAGGAGATGTTGGCAAGCTGGAATGTGCCCAGAGGAAGGCAACTAAAATGATACAGGGTCTGGAGAACAAGCCCTATGAGGAACAGCTTAAAGAGCTGGGCATGTTTAGCCTGCAGAAGAGAAGGCCTAGAGGAGACATGTATAGATATGCAAGGAGAAGTCATAGGTAGGAGGGAGCAAGCTTGTTTTCTGCTGCCCTGAAGACTAGGACGCAGAACAATAGCGTCAAACTACAGGAAAGGAAATTTCACCTGAACATGAGAAAGAACTTCCTGTGAGAGCTGTTCAAGCAGTGGAACTCTCTGCCCCGGAGTGTGGTGAAGGCTCCTTCTTTGGAGGCTTTTAAGCAGAGGCTTGATGGCCATCTGTCGGGGGTGCTTTGGATGAGATTTTCATGCTTCTTGGCAGGGGGTTGGACTGGATGGCCCACAAGGTCTCTTCCAACTTTATGATTCTATGATATAATCCAGTTTGGTTTTCTCAATATTCAATGGGAGACAGAGCTTCTTGTATGTTTCTACAAAGGTGTTTAAGGTGATTTGTAGGTTTTCTTCTGAATGTGCACAGACTACGTTATCATCAGCATATTGGAGTTCTAGAATAGATATTACTGTGACCTTGGCTTTGGCTTTCAATCTGGATATACAGCCCCTGAAATATTTCTCTGGAGTGAATGCAACCCTTGTAATAAAAAAAGCCCCAAAAGTTCCCTTTTTCCACTAATTGTGTGTGGATAGTGTACTATAACTGTATATTTCATTCAGTAGATGGCACTGGATTTTCTAGTAGTTATGGCTGGATCAATAAAACATTTCTTACTGTCATTCTGTTCTCATTAGAAGAAAAACAATACGATTTCTTAACTGAAGTGTTCCATAGATCTTTCATGACACAATGTAATGTGGATTTTTAAAAACAAAACTGCACTTTTCAAGCATCATCAGTGTAAGATACAACCTTTTCACTGCTTAGAAATGTCAATCTTATTATCCTTGCATCTCAGGAAAAACCTTCCAATGCTTTTCTGTCTGACCCATAAATACATTGGGAATGGTCAGCCATAGTTTTGAATCCAATAGTAAGACCCATCCCTTCTGCTTGACAAAATACTACATCAACAATTCTTAATAATTTGTAAAAAGAGATCAAAGGTCAAAAGAAGCCAAAAATATATCTTCTATTGTGGGATAATTTCTGCATCTCCATATGTTCAGCAATAAAATAGAATAAGGGTGTATGCAGGGATCTTTAGCTACCTTGATATTGATCTCTTCCTTTTACCAGTACAATGCATTACTTTAGTCTTTTTGGCCTGGTGCCACAAACATTACTTAATTCTAGGTGAGGCTATTTGCTCTGCAAATCAGGAAATGGTCTTGTTGATTTAAATAACGAGGTGGAGAGAAGGTTGATTGGAATTCATTTTTAATTCTCAAGTTTGTTGATAGAAAATACTTTATGTTGGTTTAGCTGTCTCTCAGATCATTAGGAAAATAGTTCTCATTTTTCCCGTTGCCTTGTTTTTCCCCAGCAGAGTCAGGTGTGCTCCACTCCAGCAATACAAATGGGCTATTTGCATTGAGCTCCACTGGACTGTGGCCAGTGAGCTGAACTTATTTATGACATGCTTGTGCATGTGTATGAGCCAAACTAACTTGTAGAAAGAATGTGAACTCGCTTTTGAAAGGGAAAGAAGAAAGCTGTGTGTAGACATTAGTACAAACAGTCCCTGAGTTCAGGCCCGGATTAACACCCTTTTGCGCCCTAGGCCACACTTTGGAATTACGCCCCCTTTAAGACAACCTCTACCGCCGCTGCTACCCCCCCCCCACACACACACACACACACCACTCAGACCCACACTTGGCTGGCTTGCGCCATGGTGCCTCCAGAGCAGAAGAGAAAGCCGAGTAGGCACCATCTTGCCACTTCCAAGGTGCCCATTCCCACCAGCTGGAAAGCTCCGCTGTGCTCTGAAGGTCTCCTCGGGAGGCTTGGGGAGAGCGGAGCGGGTGCAAACTCGCCCCAAAGGCGCACACGAGAGAGAGAGAGAGAGAGAGAGAGATACAGTATGTCCACTTGGCGTGCGCTCCCGCAGACCGAGGGAGGATTCAGGTTGGGGTTAGTGCGGCTTTTGTTCTGCTGCTCCCGAGGGCAGGAGAGCCAGACCCTGGCCTTGATCCTTCCCTCCCTCCCATGGCTCCCTTTGGCCAAGCAGGCCACCTCGGTTTGGTCCGAGAGCGCAGGAGCGAGCCTGGGTTGGTGTGGTCTCGTGCTGGGGACCTGGGAGAGGTCCACCCAAGCAATGCCCTTTCTCTCCCCTCTCCCTCCCTCCCTCCCTCTCTTCCTTTCTTTCTTTCTTTCCTCCTAGTTGCCTCCTACTCCTCCTTCTCCCCTCCCTCCCACCACCCTCTCCTGGACTCTGCCGCTCGGCACTGGCTGCAGGAATTTACAGTCTGTCGCCGGGGGAGCCAGGTGAGTCACCATGGAGACGGCATCCCCGGGAGCCAGGAGGTCAGGCCAGCCAGAGACCCACGGGCAAATCAATGGATCAATGTGAGGGCCCCGCCGCAGCCCAAAGAGCGAGAGATGGAGCAGAGACTTTGCCGGGAGAAGGAGCAAGGAGGGGCATGAGAAAGGGGGAAAGAGGGGTGCGGACCAGTTTATTTTTGGTCCGTGATCTGTGCCCCCCCCCCCCTCGGCTTCCGCCCCTAGGCCATGGCCTAGGTTGGCCTTATGGGTAATCCGGGCATGCCTGAGTTACAAACATCCCACCAACAACTCATAGATCAGAATGGGGGTGAGACAACAGAAAGTGGGAGAAATCACCAATCCTTGTTTCTACAAGCCAAAAAGTGAGGTGAGATCTCCTGAACAGGGGAGAAACAAACATCACAGGAGTGTTAGCCCTTCCCTGTGCGCTGGAGTTACACTTGAAAACATACCTGCTCCAACTTACAAATTCAACTTATTAATAACAAACCTGCAGAACCTATCTTTTTCGTAACTTGGGGAGAGCTTTATATGAATTCGAGTGTGAGAGAGAGAAAGTGCTACAGTACAATTTTTGTCTTACTTACGTTATCTATGTTAATACTTTCTTGATGCTTTGGAGTACAGTTGCCACGTGATCTAGAAATGATAGCAATTGGATCCAATACATCTGGATAGATATTTTTTAGTGGAAGAAATCTCAATTGATGGGATTTACTTCCAAATAAGAATATGTCGCCTAAGAAATACCATTAGTCCTATTTAAGTCAGTGTGGTTTTACTGTTTTGCCTTAGAAATCTTCTCCATTTTCATTTCAAATAGTACTTTGGGGAAATTAAGAATGATCGATCCACCCTCTCATATCCAAGGACCACAGAAGTCTTTTTAACGTGGGGGAGGGAAACAAATATTACATTTAAAATTACATCCATGTGAGATTTTAGCTGTGTAATAGAGCAACAGAAAAACCAGAAGCATATTGGTTTAAGATTCAGCTTCTTTTTTTTACTGACATGGTTCAGCCTTCTCTACATATTGGCTCTCAAGTCAGCTCCTTTCTCCAAAGCAAAGCTCTGTTCCCAAGGCATAGCAAGCAAGACCAACTGCTGAGTTCTGCCAATTATACATTCTTTATAAATTATCTTAAGCTAGAACGGGTTTTTGTTTTCTTTTGTTTCACCTATCTGTCTCATGTATACCAATATGTGAAAAGAAGTGCCTTCAGCTAGTTTGGGCAGAAGCTGCTTTCTCCCCTCTCTCCCACATCTCCCTGCTCAACCCCTTGATAATGTTACTATTTTAAACAGATCCCACTTTTCCTCCCTCCTAGCTATGTATGCCCTGTGCTAAATCCAAGTTTAATTTAAACTGGATCGTTCGAGTGGGGATGAGGAGCTCTGAAATTTCTCATCCACCATTAGAACTTGGCAATCAAGTGAATCATATTGTGTATGTATGTGTGTATCTCTATCAGCCCGCACCACAGGAAGAACACCATCATCCCCACATCAGCATAGGCAAATCTGTACTTAAGTCCGCTTAAGTCCGTTCAGCAGTTCACCTACCTGGGAAGCATCATCTCTTCAGATGTCAAGATTGATAAAGAGATAGATCACAGATTAGCAAATGCATATAGAGCATTCGGAAGGCTTCATCAAAGAGGCAAAGCACAAAAATCAGTGTGTACAGAGCTATCGTACTGTCTGTTCTCCTCTATGGGTCTGATACATGGGTCACCTATTGCCAACACCTACGACTACTCGAACGCTTTCATCAGCGCTGTCTTCGCTCAATCCTAAATATACACTGGACCAACTATGTGATGAATGTTGCTGTCCTTGAGCAAGCAGGGATCACCAGCATTGAGGGCATGCTATTGAGAACACAGCTGCACTGGGCAGGGCACGTCTCTAGGATGGAGGACCACCGCCTCCCAAAGATACTATATGGTAAACTCACCACGGGTCAGCGCAAGAGAGGTGCCCCAAAAAGAGATATAAGGACTCCTGAAACAACATCTCAGGCTCGGCCAGATTAATCACCAAAAATGGTCCACTCTGGCCTCACATCGGGAGGCATGGAGATGCACTATCCACAGTGCTGCGGCCTCTTTCGAGAAGAAACGCCAAACGGGTCTCGAAGAGAAACGACAACGCAGAAAGAACCACAACTTGGAAACAACATCACCCAAGGAGACTTTCTGCTGTGCAGCCGGACATGCCTATCTCGGAATGGCCTTTTTAGTCATCAACGTGCTTGTAAAAAGCGTGGGATGAGTCCTTCCTAAGAATCTTCATTCGCAAAGTAATGCCAGAGATGTGTATGTGTGAGTACACACACACACACACTTTTATTCATATTTAAATTATACTAATTATAAATTAATACTTAATAATATAAGAATTTGCACATGCAAATCTCAAGCAGAGTTCTCTCCTTCCTGTTTCATCTTCCATTTTTGCAATCCATTTTCTCTTCCTTCGGCATCTTAAGTGGCCAGTGTACTTCCCACCTGCAAATTCCTGACATATTTCACCAAAGGGCAAGTAACCCATTTTTGCTTCCAGTTTTACTTTAAATGAAATTTCAGTAGCAAATAACTTCTGAAGAATTTATTGGATTGTTCTGTGGCTTGTGGGAAAGTTATGCTTCAGCTTTTCATAAGAAAAGTGAAGATCTGACTCAGGCTAAATCATGTTAATAAAGCCTCCAACTAAGCCTTTTTGCCATGTCTTTTTGCACGTAACCATTCCCTTTTTCCTGCTCATCCTCTGCATACCTGGACATTTTTTAGCAGCTTTAACACCAGGGGGCTGCTGAAGGGGGGGCTGGAGAAACACAGGTTTTCAGTGTCAGGTTGCAGCAGCATATTTGCAACAAAACTGTCAGTAAGGCTTGAGCTGAGAAGGAATGAGATTTTGTCATAGCAATCGTACTGTAGCGGTGTGTGTCTGCCTACAGTCAAGGTAAACAGCAGCTGCTTCTGGAATTTCTTCCTGAGCATAAGTGAAGAATACAATGTAGAGCAGGGGGGCCCACACTTTTTTAGCATGTGAGCTACTTTTATAACAACAAAGTTGAAAAGATCTACCTGGGGCCCCGCCTCGCACTCCGCCCTGTCTCTCTCTCGCTTCGGCCATCGACGGCACTAGGGCCCCATCCAGGCTTCACTCACCGGCGCTGAGGGCGCGCTCGTCAGCTGCAGCCCCACCGCGGGAACCATCCTCCTCCGGCAAGGCCTTCTCTCTCACACACACACACACACTCCCTCCCGCAGCCTCACATCCCTCCATGTGAAGAGACGAGCGCCAGGGCCCGCCCACTAAAGACGCATTGGCGGAAGAAGCCCCGCGTGCATGGAAGGTGGCGCCGGGAGCGCACGCACACGGCGGATGAGCACGCACATGGCAGGAGTGCCCCATCTGGCTGGTGAGGCTTGAAGATCGACTGGATGAGGCCCAAAGATCGACTAGTCGATCGCGATCGACTACTTGAGCAGACCTGATATAGAGGGAAGATAAACCTGTCTCATCACTTACACCATCTTTTTAAAAGCATAAAGTTTGGCCACTGAAATACATAGCATAAGAAAACAGGACAGTGGTAAAAGAAAAAAATTCTGGGTGTATTTTGGAAGACGCTAGCTTTCATGTGGTTTCCAGCAGGTTCAGAATGTTTCTGTTTACTTATGCAAGATTTTTCTGACGTTCCAAATATACATATTGTTAGTTTTGAATAAAATGTGTTAAATAAAACATGTTGATCTCCTTCCCCCTCTCCTCCTCCTTCTACTTCCTCTTCTTCTCCTTCATTTTCATTTGCTGAGCCAATCTTAAGAAATGGGGCTACAGCGTGGAGGCCACAACATGCAAGTGTGGAGAAGAGCAAACCACAGGCTACCTATTACAATGCAGCCTGAGCCCTGCCACATGCACAATGGAGGACCTTCTTATAGCAACACCAGAGGCACTCCAAGTGGCCAGCTACTGGTCAAAGGACATTTAGTATAATGCCAAGTTTTTAACTTTGTTTGTGTTTTAAATACATTACAACTGTACCATCAATTCATTTCTGACACGATAAATAACTTTCCCTCCTCCTCTGGTGCAGAACTCTATCCCTGCTCTTTCCATTTTATTTCTCCCTCTAGTTCCAAAGTTTCTTTAAAGATGTAATGCCCAGGAACTTTGTTAACTTTTGATGTTTTCACATTTGTGTCATTGATTAAAAATAAATAAATCAAGAGTTTAGAGGATTTCAGCAGGATCAAGACTTGGTGCCAGGGTAAAGGGGTTAATTCAGGAAAACTGTTACATGAAATGGATGGATATTTCTTGTATGTGCTAATAAATAAAGTCACCTCTTCCTTACCTTTCGATCCAAAGAGCTCTGCTCTGTCTATCAATACTTGTATAACAATGTGCTCAATGTTAGCACGAGAAATGCTATAGAATCGGAGGGAGGAACCACATTTTTTTCCAGGGGTGAACCATATTTCTTCTAGGTTCACAATCCAGCCCTCTAGGCTTCCCAAGATAGCCATGCCTCCTTTCTTATAACATGATTATTTGGTGCTTTCCTTCAATTTTGTTTACGTTTTTCCCTCATGCTAAAATTTGAATGGCTTCTCTTAAGGCTTAGTCACCAGTATGTCGCTATCCCTCACTGCAAAATATCGTTTGCAGTACATCTTGCGTATCACACCACTGTACGAACTTTTGCACAAACTTTGCAAAAATTTCTGTAATTCTAATTCCTTTCTCTGCTGGAATTAATTACAAGCGCTTTAAAATCAAAAGCAGTATTCTAGTGTGAGTAATCCGAGAAACACCCTAGAAAGGAAATCCTAACTACTAAACATACATAGATCATAAACTTTTGCAATAAAATAGATTTATCACAATAGCATTATGTTAGGTCTACACAAGAGTTAATGAGTTTTCCAGGCGCCAAGCAGTGAAAAATCAAGTTTTAAAACCCCCCTCCCCACCCCTGCAACCCCTTCATTTAAATGAAAGCAGAACACATAAGATAGAGGCTGTTTCGCAGATCACGCCGATATCTCTAGTGAGGGTGCCGATTTTTTTTGCAATTTTGCTCCTCTTTTGCATGCTTCAAGTCCTCATTTGCATGTTGCTTATTCTTACCTTATCTTTGATGGACTGATACACAGATTGATTTAGGCCATTCACCCCCACCATTTCCATTTCGTAGCAATTTAAGCTTTCATCCAAGGTGTCAAGATTAAGTCAAAGGCTTTTTAAAAGACCATAAAGCAGTCAAGTACGTTCTTTTCTTAAAAATACATATTTATTTATGAGGTGCAGAGTAAATTTGTGATCAATGCTTTGTTTCAGTGGAAAGAATCCTATTTGACTTTCATGTATGATGGTTAGATACTGTTTCATTGTTTAGTTGCTGCTGCAGCAGATTTGTTTATTTACATGTCTTCTGACATGGGTGCCTTTGTAATTGCTGGCCCAAAGAAATCTCTCATTTTCTGCAATGGGATAATTAGCCACTTCATCCATGTCTCAGGGGAGTGTCCAACATAAAGTCTAAGCAGAAAGAACATATTTATATCTACCATTGCTAATATGAGCCTGAAGCTCTAGATCAGAGATGATAATCATGCAGCCCTTGAATTTGGACCACTAATGCTGGACACTTAACAATCTCTTTTGTACTACATAATTATAGCACTGATGCTGCTTTAACTGCCATGACCCCATCCTAGGAAATCACGAGATTTATAATTATTCAAGGAATTCTCAGATAAAGAGCTTTAGTAGCTTGTCTCATCAAACCTCAAACCCCAGGATTCCATAGAAAGTAGTCATGGCGGTTAAAGTGGGACGAGTGTGCCATAATTGGTGTGGTAAGGACTTCCGGTCTGGTCAATGGCGGGATGGCCGCACTCGGAGAGATTTCTCTCAGAGTGAAACGGAGAAGAAGGTTACTGGGGCACTAAGGACACCCGCACAAGTCCGAGAAGAAAGGACTTGGAGCTCAAGGTCCAGAAAATAGTCTCCCCGGCCAGATCCGGGACCCCTCAAGGGCCCTGATTGAAACATTTAAATTGAATAGATTTTGGAATACCTGTATTTGCATAGATGTACCTCCAGCATCACTTCCGGTGAATGCCATGGAGGAGCTCTGGGAGCTGGCGCCAGGGCAGTGGAGCCTTCCCAGAGTGTTGAGGGGACGGCATTGGCTTCCTTTGGACGCGGATCCCAACGGCGCGAGGCCCGCCAGCAACGAGTACAAGAACTGTTTGGGGAGTAGGCTTCGGGAGTTGGAGACGAACGGCAATACCACAGTCCAAAGAAGGTGAACTAAGGAGGTGAACGACTCCCCTATCCATTAGGGTTGAGAACTCCTTAGATCACCCATCCTGTGTCTTGCCCCTTCCCTCTGGAAGATCGACTCTCCTTGGGACTCCGGGTCAGCCCACAAGATTTGGAGGTCTTCCCTCTTGGACCTTGCCTTCCCCTTTGGCCCCCCAAACATCGATGGTCCTCGCCTGAACTACGGACTCTAGTCCCATTGTTGCAGTTCAGTGTTATGTGTTTATAGTTAGTATTAGGTAATGATCTGTTCTTATTATTTATTTGTAATTGTATTTTGCTGATGTAATCGCCTTTATTCGACTTTGCTGTTCTGTGTTTATGTGTCATATTCTGTAAACCGCTCCGAGCCCTCGGGGGGTGGCGGTCTATAAATTTGAAGCATAAATAAATAAATAAATAATGAGATGCATAGACATACATAATGAGATAGGAGCCCCTGGTGGTGCAGCAGGTTAAACCACTGATCTGCTGAACTTGCTGACTTAAAGGTCAGCAGTTTGAATCTGGGGAGTGGGGTGAGCTCCCACAGTTAGCCTCAGCTTCTGCCAACCTAGCAGTTCGAAAAAATGCAAATGTGAATAGATCAATAGGTACTGCTTCAGTGGGAAGTTAACGGTGCTCCATGCAGTCATGCTGGCCATATGGCCTTGGAGGTGTCTACTGACAACACAGGCTTTTCTGTTTAGAAATGGAGATGAGCACTTCCTCCCCCCAGAGTTGGACTCGACTAGACTTAATGTCAAGGGGAAACCTTTATCTTTCTATCTTAGAAAGCCGGCTGAAGGTGAACCCGTCGAAGACGGAGATCTTGTGGCCTGGCCGACCTGGACGGGATGAGTGCCGGCTCCCTACCCTGGATGGCGAACGGCTTAGCCCATCGCCTGTTGTTAAGAGCTTGGGTGTTAGACTGGACCCCCTGCTGACCATGGAGGCCCAGGTCTCCGCGGCCAGCAGGGCGTCATTTTTCCACCTACGACAGGCTAGGCGACTGGCACCCTACTTTTCCAGGGATGACCTGGCCACGGTGATCCAAGCGACGGTCATCTCGAGATTAGACTACTGTAACACCCTGTACGTTGGCCTTCCCTTGGCGACAATTCGGAAACTCAAGCTGGTGCAGAATGCCGCTGCTCGCTTGCTGGCGGGAACGCCGGTAAAGGAGCATATTACGCCCGAGCCGCCACGGAGCTTATCCCGTTTCGCAGGATGTGTAAGACTGCTCTGTTTAGACTGGCCTTCGGCTAGGCGAACATTGAACGTACTCATCTGTATAAGCAGTACCTAGTCCAGGGATTGCTATAATGTGTAATACTACCACACTCGGGACCTATGTTGCTATTTTATGTGGTTTTATGTCTGTTTTTATTGTACGGCAACATGTATGTAACATGCTAGCCGAATTTCATATTGTTATCCGCCCCGAGCCTGCAGGGAAGAGCGGAATATAAGATGGAACAAATAAATAAATAAATAAATAAAATAAGACCAACAGGAAATTAGTTTATGTTTTATATACATAGCATACACATAGCATGAATGTAATTTTAGTAATTTTGTGCATGAAACAAAGTTGATGTACATTGAACCACCAGAGAGCAAAGGTGTCATATACACCCAGTGGACAGTTTTGGATTTTGGCGTTTTTTGAAATTTTGAATAAGAGATGCTGTAGTTTCCTGATACCAACGGAAAATGACAATCATGCTTCTTCCAGTTCTAAAAAATGCCACTGGTATAACCTGCACAATGTTGGTCTTCAAAGCCTGTTTCGCCATTACTGCCCTAGTACTTCATGAACAAGATGCCCAAAAACATAGCCAAGGAAACATGCCAGCCAAGTCAAAATGTTTTCTTTAAATGCTTTAGATCTCTATTACCCCAAAAAGAGACTGTCTGCCCTTGCAAAAGAACATACAACAAATCTCAATATCCATTCCTCCTCTACAGTACCCATTCTGCAAGCAAATTTTCCTCATATTACCAGGAAATATTCTGTTCTGGAAGGTTTGGCAGATGCAGCTCCTTTGACATTCACTAGGTGATAGGTGTATATCCGAAGAAGTGCAGCTTTCTCTGATATCAGTTCTCTTTTTCTTAATGATTTTGAGAATGCAAGTCTTTGCCACTGAAACTATTCCCAACTCTGGTCTGCCTTGATATTTCAGCATTGAATTTATGTCAGGCCTTCAGGCTTCTTCAAATTGCATCAACTGTCAAAACCCCCTATTTTGAATGAACTATCTAATCAAAAATCAGCTATTTTAAATTGGAACTGAGACGCTGTGTTGACTTGTGCCATACTGATTCATATACTTCTAGAACTAATTTTAAAGAACTAGTTCTTTTCAAACTATATTTACAAGAATTCATTCATATTATCATAGAGTTGAAAAGGATCACAAGGGCCATCTAGACCAACCCTCGGTCACATAGGAATACACAACTAAAGCACTCCTAAAAGATGGGCATTCAACTTATGTTTAAAGGTCTCTGAAGATGTAGAGCCGATTACTCTCCAAGGCAATGTACCCTACTTACATAGCTCTTACAGGGGGGAAACGCTCTTCCTGATATTAAGGTAGATTCTCTTATCCAACATAAATGGGCCAGCAGAATGTTGGATTAAGGAAAAGCCGCTCCATGCTGTCATGCTGGCCACATGACCTTGGAGGTGTCTACGGACAACACCGGCTCTTCAGCTTAGAAATGGAGATGAGCACCACACCCCAGAGTTGGACACGACTGGACTTAATGCCAGAGAAAAACCTTTACCTTTACATAAGGAAAAGCCATTTATTGTCAAATTATGTTATGATTTTACAAATTAAGCACCAAAACATCAGTTCAATATCGTTCAATACATAAATGAAGTGATAAATGACGTGATCAAAGCAACTCCTTCGTTTTAGCACAGCTAGTAAATCGCCAGCAATTATAAGATCTATCAACCGAAAGGTTGCAAGTTGGAAGCCCCAAGTCGGCATGAGCTGCCGACTGTCAGCCCACCTTACTGTTGACCTAAGCAATTGAAAAACAGCTTTAGCTGTACAGTAATTAGAGAAATTAGGTACCGCCAAAAGCAGGGGAAGGTGCAAATGGATTTTAAAACTAGATTCAGAATGGCCCAGAGCCCCAGAGGGTTAAACGACCCAATCAGCATCAATGCGATGCTGATTTGAGTTTTCTGTGTAGCTTAATCAGCTCCTCTATAAAGATCTACTCCTTCTGTTTATTTGTACCTTTTGGTCACCCCTGCTACTGAGTTTGGGGTTATGCTCATGAACCACCTTTGTTCGGTATGTATATACTATCTGATAATGATGATTGTTTTGGGCTAACTTGTGTGCTATTTGATAATTATTATCTATATATATAAAATTGCTCAGTCCGTTTAATGTCATATATAGACAAAGAAACTATGGCTCCCACAACCACCAAACTTGACAACCGACTGGACCATTACACTAGGTACAGACAACGACAAAAAACCCGGACCTACATACCTCCCAACACCCCAAAAAACGATCCCCAAAAAATTGCCAACGGAACTCCCACCCCAGCCTCTCCGCTGCCAGCGAGAACTTTTAGAATGTTGAGGGCCGAGGAGGGGCCGGGCCGGGAGAAGGAGCAGCCTCCCTTGCTCCTCCTTAGCCCCTCCTCCTCAGCGGCTCCTCCTTTTTTCCCCTGCCGCCGCCGCTCGGATCCCGAACGGCGGGGACAAAGACGGAAGGAGCGGCTGAGGAGGAGCAAAGGACCCCCTCCTCCTCAGCCACTCCTCCTTCCCGCCGCCACAGCTGCCGCTAGGATCGGGGGGGGGGGCTCCTTCAAGCAGTCTACACGCAAAACACCGCCCATACACGCACGCCACCAGCACACCAAAACAAACATTCACACATTCCTCCCACACATCCTTTCCCCCAAAACAATCACCCCTCTCCTCCTTCAAGCAGTCTACACGCAAAACAATCACCCCAAACACGCACGCCACAAACATTCATCACAAACTTTCCATACCTTCCACAGCATAAGCACGTGCTACTGAGAGGAGCCCCAGCTGTGGATGCAGCCATAGCCACCTTCTTTCCTTCCCTCTCTCCCTCTCTCTCTCCGGCAGCGACAGGAGGGGCTCTGGCGGCGCTTTGCTTCATTACAAAGCCAGGCAGCGCTTTTCCCTCTCTGGTGTGTGTGTGTGTGAGAGAGAGAGAGAGAGAGAGAGGAGAGGGAGGGAGGAGAGAGACACACAGCCACACAGCGCCGGGCCTTGGGAAAGGAGAGCTCCGAGGAGGCAGCAGCACGAAAAGGGCAGGAGAGGAGGAGGAGGAGAGAGAGACAGCGAGAGAAGGCCAAAACAGAGGGAGGGAGGCCACACTCTCTGCACACACACGAAGTCTCTTCATCCCACACACACACTCCCAGAGCACAAGGGAAGGAGGCAGGTGCCAGGGTGGGGGTCATAGGGGTTGCAATCCAACTCACATTACTTGCAAAAGAGCCCAACCTCATGGGCCAGAAAGACACCATCAAAGCCCTCACAACAGATGGCTAAACAATTGAAGGGAGCCCTAAAGCCCATCCACTCCAACCCTCTCCTTCCCTCCCTCCTTCTTTCCCTTCCTCCATTTCTCTACTTCCCTTCTCCTTCCTTTACTTCTTTCCCTCCTTCCTGTCCTTTTCTCCATCACTCCTCCCTCCCTTTCCTTCCTCCCTTTCTTTCCTCCCCCCCCCCACCAATTGTATGAGAATAATAATAATGGAGGTGATGTATAATAATAAAATAGTAACTCCCATCTTCCTACCTGCCATAAAAAGGGGGGCAGGACTAGATGACCTTTCGGAGTCCCTTTAAAATTAGTCCAATACAAAAAAGGATAATAATAATGTATAATAATAATGTATAATTATAAAATAGTAACTCAATATTTCTGCCTCTCATAAAGGAGGGGGCTGGACTAGAAGACCTTTGGGAGTCCCTTCCAACTGAGTCTAATACCACTACTTTCTCAGGACTTCACTTTGGAAACCACCACCAGTCAGCCACAGCAAAGCGTGGCCGGGTACAGCTAGTGATATATATCTTTATGTTATGTTACACTTTAGAGTCTAGAATGCACTTAAATAAATTAAGATGCCTTGATAAAACCCACGATGGGTGAAACGGACCTGGGATTACTAGCACCAGTTGATCATCGGCGTTTACCCAGAACAGCATTATTCCATAGGAGAATATCGCTCTCCTCTGTTTCCAGCAGCTCCTACTACGAGCGACTCTTGGACACGCCCTCCCTGGATCCACTGCTGCACTACATTGTATTAGGATCATCGGATTCTTCGGATTACAAATACCTTGTTTTCATCGTGGAAACTTACCGCATCAGGATCATCGGATCCTCTGGATTACAAATATCATATGTTTTGTTGGTCTTGCTCAAGACACATCCAGAGAAGAACTCTTTTCTTTCTTTGACCCATTTGGGCCATTCTGCGGTAGGACACTGGGCGTGCTCCATATTGTGTTCACACTCACTTACTTATATTTGTATATTGCTTGAATAATAAGCTTTGATTTTTGATACTACCTTATCGTGTTCTCTGCACTTTTGTGTTTTTGTATAAGGTGTTTTTATGATGTCATAAAGAAACAAGATCAGAAAATGCCGGGCGACCAAAAGGAAGGAGGAAGTCCTGATGGCTCTTTGTTATAGAGGATGGAGTGACAGCATCCCCTGTGGCTGGATTCAAGCCCAACCTTCCATAGCACCAAAAAGCTGTACATTGAGTCAAAACAACATACCTCCTTCTGTCTGTACAAAATGGCATTGAATGTTTGCTGTATATGTATACTGTGATCCGCCCTGAGTCCCCTTCGGGGTGAGAAGGGCAGAATATAAAGTGTTGTTGTTGTTGTTGTTGTCGTCATCATTATTATTACATCACAAGGAAAGACTAGGGATTAGATCCGCTTGTCTGTCTCTGATGACTTTTCATCTCACAAGACCTAGTGAGCATATGCTGCCTCTGCTATGAACCCCCTTCTCACCTCCTCTGATCTACTTGCAAATCAGGAATGAAACATAAAACTCAAATTTGTCTTCAATAGACAGATACTTGTGAAGGTAAGTGTCTTCTGGAGACCTGGAAAGTGTGAAATGAAAAAAGGTTACCTGGAAAGAAGAAGATGGAAAGAAAAGTGTATAGGATAGAAAAGCAGCTGGTGGTAAAAAGTTGATCAAGCTATGAAAGGAGGAAAGGGTCGAGTGAAAGGAAGAAACAAAGGAATAGGGTGAGAAAGGGGCAGAAAGAAACCACACCAGACACATAATGATAAAAGGGACTGACAGAGAAGTGATACAGTGTCAGAGTTCTAAGAAAATATTAACATCTAATCCAACCCTCCTGTAATGTAGGAATACACAATTAAGCACTTGTGAAAGATGGCCATCCAACATTTGTTTAAAGTCCTCAAATAAAGAGGGATCTACCATAATCCCACTGTCAAATATTCATAGCTTTTACAGTCAGAAAGCTATTCCTAAAGTTTACATAGAATCTTTTGTACTTATTGGTTCATGTCTTAGGGTACACATACACTGTAGAATTTTTAAAAAAATATTTTTATTGAGATTATATATACATATTGTTAAAAAGAGACATGGTCTCGCGACTAAGGAAAAAAAGGAAAAAAGAAAAAGAAGGAAAGAAAAGAAAAAAAGAAAAAAGAAAAGAAAAAACAAAAAAGTTATTAGGTTGATCTACACCAGGGGTGCTCAAGTAGTCGTTTGCGATCGACTAGTCGATCTTCGGCCTTCATCCAGTCGATCTTTGGGCCTCACCAGCCGGATGGGGCGCTCCTGCCATGCGCACACACACGCGCTCCTGCTGCTGGCTTCCGGTCTCGCGGTGCCTCTTCCGTCTGCGGGGCATTGCAGGAAGAAAGAAGCATGAGGCGGGGCCTCTGGAGGAAGCGCCCTGCCTCTCTCTTGTCCAGAAGCAGCTGTGCAGCCTCCGCTGCCGGTGAGACAGGCAGGGCGGAGCGGTCCTCCGGAGGCCCCAACTCGTGCTTCCTCCTTTCTGCAATGCCCCGCAGGTGGAAGAAGTGCTGCGCGGGTGGAAGACAGCAGCAGGAGCACGCGTGGCAGCAGGAACATGCAGCGGCGGGGGCAGGTAGATCTTTTCGATCGGCAGGTAGATGGTTGCTTTAAGAGTAGCTCGCATACTGAAAAAGTGTGAGCACCCCTGATCTACACTATAGAATTAATGCAGTTTGACACCACTTTAACGGCCATGGCTCAATGCTACAGAATCATGGGATTTGCAGTTTGGTGAGACACCAGCATTCCTCTTTGGTAGAGAAGGCTAAGGACCTTCTCTGCCAAAGAGAAGAGAAATTACAACTCCAGTGATTCCAAAGCATTGAGCCATGGCAGTTAAAGTGGTATCAAACTGCATTAATTCTACAGTGTGTATGCATCCATAGTCTCTGAAGCAACAGAAAAAAATGCTTACTTATTTTCTACATGATATCTCATCCAATATTTAATGTCACATCTCGATTTTTCCTTCTTCAACTTAAAAGCATACATTTCCGGAAGCTCCTCTGCATCAGCTTGGTTTACAAACCTTTTATCATCTTGATTGCCCTCATCTGAATTGGTACTGTTCACATTCCCATGGGGTCGTTACATAAAGACGATATCTGAGCAAGCCAGTCTACACTTAATGGATTGAAGTTGTAGGATGGATTTCAGTGGAAACTTCTTGTTAATAGGAAGAATTCAATAACAGTACTAAATTTAAGGAGACTAGAGAAATAGTATGTAAGTTGTTGGAGTTTTGAAATAAACAAGAGTTTTGCTCCTTTTCTGGAAGTCTGTGAGTCTCTTGCTTCTTTTGGAGGGGTTTAAATCAGAATACCCTAGCTTTGCATTTTTGGATCAAGTTGAGTTGGAATGGATGATTTATCATGTACCTCCATTTATTTTTCTTCTCTCTTATCTCCTGCTTCCCATCACATTTTTTTCTGTTGTGTTCTGCATTACTTACTAAATCAACTAAGCTCAAATTAAGAGAAGGTTTCATGATGAGAGACAGGATAAAATTGTTGCGCTTCATTATGTTTATACTGTATATTCTGTAAATAACATGATGGTTTATCAGTCCTATCTTCCTTTGCCTTCTGATCTAAACAGGGCAGAAACAGGCAGAGCAGATGGTACACAAGGAACTAACTGTTTGTCATCACTACTCAGTTTGTCATCATTATGTATCTTGTGCATTCAAACATATCTCTACTGAGCTATCCATGACAAAATTGTCTTGGCATTTCATGTAAGCAGTGAAGGATTCCTGCAATTTTTCTTGCCTAGAACTGGACAGTTAGTGAGAAGTAATTTGGTGGATTTGCTGATCAGTGAGCTCAAACAATGATATACCAAAGTGGCCAGATGATGGAATAAACATACATTTATGTGAAAATATCCATTGAAAATGAATGGGGATATTGTTTAACCTGAGATTCAGCATAGCCAACATTCACTAAACATGTTTTGTTTAAAGTGTGTGCGCATGTTGGACATATATAATATATTGCACCACATATATATACATATGCATGTGTGAGTAATGGAAAAATATAGAGAGGGAAATGAATTGCAAACTTAGAGGGGGTATTAATTTAAACAGCACGGTGCCAGGTTTTACAGTATATCTTAGATAAATTTGAACTAGAACATGTGTACTTCTGGGTTTCAATTATCTTATATTTCATACAATTTTTATACAATTTTCACTGAGAATGTGGCGCAGCTGGCTGGGTGTCAGCTGCATAAGATCTCTACTGACCAGAAGGTCATGAGTTCGGGGCTTGCCCGGGTTGGGGTGAGCTCTTGGCCAATTTGTGTAGCTCGTTGTCAACCTTTGCAACCTGAAAGACAGTTGCATCTGTCAAGTAGGAAATGTAGGTACCACTTTGTGGGGAGGCTAAATTTAACTGATTTACAAGGCCTTAAATCTGGCCAGAAGCCGGAATGTTAAATTGCCACTATGTCTGTCTATATATGTTGTATGCCAATGGCATTGAATGTTTGCCTGTATATGTGCATTGGGATCTGCCCTGAGTCCCCTGCAGGGTGAGAAGAGTGGAATATAAATGATGTAAATAAATAAATAAAATATACAATGACTGTCATAATGGAGTTTCAAAGCTGTTTAAACTACTGTATTCTGAATGTTCACTTAAGTTTTGTATTCCATGTTTAGATAGGCAAGATATGTAGAAAAAATAGATACACAAATACATAGATAGGCAATTATGCCAGCCGCACCTAATCACTTTCCCCAAAATTCTCCTGGTGAGTCAAAAGGCCAGGTATAGGGTTGCAGCCTGTGCTGGATGGGGTTACACTCCCTCTGAAGGCACAGGTTCACAGGTTGGGAATGATCCTGGACTCATAGCTGAGACTGGAATCCCAGGTCTCGGCAGAGGCCAGGGGAGCTTTTGCACAATTAAAACTTGTGCACCAGTTGTGCCCATACCTTGGGAAGTCAGACTTGGCCACGGTGTTCCATGCTCTTGCTACATCAAGAATAGATTATTGCAACCTGCTCTAAGGAGGGTTGCCTTTGAAGACTGTTCAGAAGCTTCAAGTCGTCCAATGGGTAGCAGCCAGATTTTTCACCGGAGCAGCTTACAGGGAGCATACAACCCCCCCACCCACCCACCCCAGTTACGTCAGCTCCACTGGCTGCCAGTCTGCTACCAAGCACACTTCAAAGTGCCAGCTTTAGCCTATAAAGCCCTAAACGGTTCCAGCCTAGCTTACCTATCTGAACGTATCTCCCTCTTTGAACTATTACAGAGGTTATCTGGAGAGGCCTGGTCTTGGTCCCACCTCCATCCCAAGTGCAGTTGGTGGGGATGAGAGACAGGGCCTTCTCAGTGGTGGCTCCTCGGCTCTGGAACTCTCTCCCCAGTGATATTAGATCAGCACCCTCCCTCCTGACCTACAGAAAGAAAACAAAGGCATGTTTATGGAACTATGCCTTTGCCCAGTAAAGTAATGCCATGCAAAGACTAATTAGGGAATGTATGCAATGTCAATTGGTTTATTATTTTGTATCATGTGATTTTAATATTTATACTAGGATGTTTTAATGCTTTGTTTTAATGTGTAAATGTTATGCATGTCTTATGTTTAATTGTTTTAATTATTTTAACTCATAGTTATGTGTTACTGTTTAATTATTAAGGTTTTTTTTACATGTATGTTGGCATTGAATTTTTGCCATTAATATGTCATAAACAGCCTTGAGTCCCCCCAGGGGTGAGAAAGGCAGTATATACAGTAAATACAGTAAATAAATGAATATAGAAAAATGCTGATAACTGTGAGTAATACAGAGTTCTGTTTTTAAAATGTATAAAGACTGGGAGTTCACATAAGAAAAACCCTAGAGATATCTCATAAAGTAAAGCATACTAGGTGGTAACGTTTCTCTCCTCTGCTGAATATTATGAAGACATTTCTTCTCCATGACATAATATTTCATTATGCCACCCACCTAACCAGTGAGGCTGGTTGAAAAAATTGGCTATAATAAAAATAGACACATAAAGATTGATAGATATAGACATAATCACGTTTCTTCTTTTCTAATCACCATGCTTTGTTTGCAGATGGGAGCCATCTAATAAAAATAATTCATACTGATCTGGAAAGCGTTCATTCTGTAAACAAGTTGTTTTGTCTGAGATTGCAGCATTGTATGCTAATTTAACTGAATTCTGTTTTCTTCTTGAATTTTCTGAGCAGGCTTAACAAACATAGGACTGTTAACATGTAGAGTTAACCAAAGAAACACTTGCTTGTCAGTTACATGGAATGAATGAAGCCATTGCCAACTATCTATATGAAGCATACTCTATATCTCAGTCTGTTTTTGCACACATAAGATGAGTTAGTGGTAATGATGAATCTAAACTTTGCAATAGGGAGGGAGATTTGAACATCATATTCTGCACATTTTTGCCCTCTGTGGCCATGTTGAATCAAACCCAGGCTTCACAGAATTCGAAGGTATTACATGACCTTGATTTGGTTTGGGCTGCGAGCCAAAAGCATTTTGCAAAACTTACCTTGATTGTTATGCTTGTCATCCTATGCTCCATATGTTCGCCATCTGTTGCAAAGTGGATAGACATGATATGGCATTGTTTTTTGAAAGGGAGCGAGCAGAGCAAGTGAACAGCACTGTGAAGAGGACACTATGTGGACATTTGGCCCTCATTTATACGCTGTGCTGTTTACATTAATAGCAATAGCAAAAAGTAAGAAATGCAGTCTTGAGGGAGAGAAGGGGGGTCATCAGATGATCAGCCAGGTTATGCTCTCCAGAACATGAATGAAAAGAAAACAAAAAAATAGTTGTCCACCAGCATTTTGTTTGAAAATGCTTTTCATTATTTGAGGGAACATAAAAGGACCCTGTTTTGGATCTGATTCCAAGGCTCTAAATCAAATGCCTCCATTATCCCCCCCCCCCGCCCCCATGACTCATTTCAGGGCCTTCCATTAACATTAACAGAAGCCCCAGTAACAGAAGTACAGCCAGTTAAGTTTGGCACTGGGAATGTGGCGCAGCTGGCTGGGTGTCAGCTGTATAAGATCTCTACAGACCAGAAGGTCGTGAGTTCGAGGCCTGCCCGGGTCGAGGTGGACTCTCAATCTATTGTGTAGCCTGTTGTTGACCTTTGCAACCTGAAAGACAGTTGGATCTGTCAAGTAGGAAATTAAGGTACCACTTAGTGGAGAGGCTAAATCTAACTGATTTATGAGGCCATAAAAAAGATCTCCAGAAAACACGCTGAGGAATGAAGGAGTGCGACAGCTCCCCCTGGTGGCCAGATGTTAAATTGCCTCTGTCTGTCCTGTGTGTTTGTGTGTCTAAATGTAATGTGTACATTGTAATCTGCCCTGAGCCCCCTGCAGGGTGAGAAAGGTAGAATAGAAATAAAGTAAATAATAAATAATAAATAATATCATGTATCTCTAAGTCCATGGCATTGCTTTGAGCATCCACTTGGCACTAAACCATGCAAGCATTGTCTTGGTTAACATGGAACAATGCTTCCTTAGCACATGCACCCAGAAATCTCTTCTCTGCCTACAATATCTTGTTTGCATCTTTATTATTTAGACACATGGAAGGCAATCACTTGGAGAGTTTCACCAGGATTTCAACCATTTCCATCCTGCCATTAACCTGAACCTGGAACAGTCCGCACAACATAATCACTATCTTGACACCACTGTGCAACTGCATGATGGACATCTAAGTAGTACCATACTCTCTGAAAAGTTGCTGGTTGCTACACATACTTACATGCATCTAGTTTCCACCCAGAACACAGTACCAAACATATTGTTTACAACCATCCCTTTAATATAACCACATATCCCAAGATTCAGAAGACAGAGACTCAAAACTCTTGGATTTGCAACAGGCATTTCTCAAACTGCAATGTCCAACTAAGGAGTAAAAAAACCCAACAAATTTACAATTCAGAATTAGTTCCCAGGAACAATTTACTAAAGGACAGACCAACTACACAAAATGAGAGAACACTTTTAGTCATCACCTGCAGTTTCCAGCTGAGACCACTCAAACATATCATCATCAAGCTACAATCAGTTCTGGAGAACACAGCCCTCTCCCTGGGAGGCAGCTCTTTATTGGCCTACAGACATCCATAGCCAACCACTCACTTAGAACATGATGCAGAACATGGAAGTTAATACAGGGATAAGACCTTGCCACAAACCTAGATGCCACATCTACTCTGGGGCCAAAAAATCACCCACAAGATCAGAGGCACATTCCCTTCTTCATCCTATTACCAGCAAAGCCCCTCTACACTCTACGTTGGCCAAACACGAAAGCATCTACACAAATGGACACAAATTGAACATGCAGCAATACTCAAAAACTAGCTGTAGAATATTTCAACTTCTCTGGACATATATTACAGGATTTAAAGATTACAGTTCCCAAAAAAAGGAAATTACAAAGAAAGATTAGAAAGAGAAACAGCTGAATTGAATTATATTTACAAATGCCAATCCATCAGTAGAGACATAGAAAAAGAAAATGGCTTCCTGGCACATTTGATGTATTTAAATAAAAATCCTTGTTACCGTATTTTCTGGCATATAAGGCCACTTTTTAACCCTGGAAAATCTTATGGAAAGTCGGGGGCTGTCTTATATGCCGGGTATAAAAATGGAAGTATAAAAAATGCCTCAGCGGGCACGTCCAAAGCACACCGCTGCCTGGGGCAGTTGGGAGTCGTAGTCTAGAGGCGTTTTCTTGGACCTAGGTAAGCCCGGTGTCCTTCGGAGGCTTCTGCCAGCCAGTTGGGTGGCCTTTCTTCCTTCCTCTCTCCTGGCTGCCTGGAAATAGCAACATTGGAGGATTTGGAGGAGAGCCTTGAAAGTAGAGTGGGAAGAGCGGAGGTGGGGACACCCAAGCAGGCCTGCCGAAGGCCACCGGGCTCACCTAGGCCCAAGGAAGCACCTCCAGACTATGACTCCCAGCCACCCCGGGCAGCAGCGTGTCTTGGATGTGCCCACTAGGGCATTCTGGGAGTCATAGTTACTGAATCAATGGAATTGTGCTGGAAGAGGGGTGGTCTTGTACAGCGAGTATATCCTTAACTCTATATTTTAATTTGAAAAGTTGGGGGATCGTCTTATATGCCCAGTCATCTTGTACCCTGGAAAATACGGTACTTACATGTGAAAAAATGAAATTTCTCAGAGAAAGTTTTGAACCCAAGGAAAAAGACTTTTGGTAAGCAGATTTATTGCTTTTACACACCAACACTAACTGACCACTAAAGATGTAAAATATTGTTATCATCTTACATAGCCCTTTGAAAATGTAGGGCACGCGTCATGATTTACATCTTTCTAGATCTTATTACATTGCATCCCACTCCCACAACTGTGTACTATAAATATACTTCATATATTGAGGCCTGGATATCATGCTGTACTGCATCTGAAAAAACTGACTTTATAGCCACAGAGGTTCATGCAGAAATAAAAACCAGTTAGTCCTAAAGGAGTTGTTACATTCCTTCCCCCTTCCCTTAGTCCTTTTTATTTGGTTGGGAAGTGGAGCTACCTTCAGCTCCCTCCCAATTACTTCCAGTTAATAGATTTGAAGTGGTGGGGGGAGGTAAAATCATGACCTTGTTGACATAAGAAACGTATTTTAACTGTTTGGTTTATGCCCAGAAATTCAAAAAGGCCAGAATCAGCACCACTGCAGAGAAAAGTAGGGATCAGTGCTTCTTTTAGGTTCTTCTTTTTTGATAAGAGTTAAGTTATAGTACTCATATTGACCCATTAATGTCAATCCAGGGTTTTGGAGTTGATTATTTGGCTACAATTCAAAGGTATATAGGGGAAAATGACTTTCAGACTTCTGTTAAGGAGGGTTTTTTTAAAATAAAAAAACCCTTCAAGTCTTTCCTTGAGATATGATCCAGTTATATTGGTTATATTTGACTTGTTTCCTTAAAATAGATGTATTTTAATGTCTGGTTGATAACTGACAAATTGAGGGAGAAAACAGAGGCAGTGACAGACTTTGTATCTCTAGGAGCAAAGATTACTGCAGACGTAGACTGCAGCCAGGAAATCAGAAGATGTTTACTTCTTGGGAGGACAGCATAAAGACACTGGGGCTAGTAGACTAGGCTGCTACCAAATAATGCAAAGAGGGGCCCTTTTTATATATACGCTGCCACCAACTGTAGAGCTCTTCCACAGTCTTCTGTATGGGGATAGGTTGTAAGAGAGGCACACAGAGGCTGTAGCAGAATCTGGAGTCCCAAAACTACCAGGCAATACCTTTGACTCAGGCTGCGTTTACGTGCGAGCGCATGGACGAAGACGACGCGACAACTTGGCTGCGATTCAGGAAATCAGTTTATTCAATACAACAGCTGAGGGGTCTGCTCTATAGCAAAACAAGTTGCAAGAACAGCACACTCTCTCTTCCGGTAAAAAGGTCTTATACAGACAATGGAGGCAATCCTTAGTCCCACCTCCCTCATGCATTTCCACTGGCTAGACATCTGTAAGCTGATCTGACATCAACCAATCAATTAAAGCATTGTGTCACCTCTCTTCTACTGGCTGACAAACATTTCGCAGTTTAATTTCCACCCAATTGTCTGTGCCATTCTTCATGCACAAGCTGTCCTGAAAGTGATACATTTCTACAGCGTTCCCACCAGGAGCCGGCCAAAGTGGGAAATTCATCAGCTGGCCCATGTGACGTTTCCTAAGCCAATCACTAACTTGTAAACAAACACACATGGCGATTCTCTAAGCCAATCAAGGCTGTCTCTTATCCAAAGCACATGGTGTGCTTTGAACTAATCACAGCTGTGCTTTTGCGGACCAATGGTAGCTGTATCTTTTGTAAGCCAATCACAGTCGCCAATTCTCGTGCTGCTACTAACAAGCTGACTCCGTTATTCTATGCCTATGTTAAGTAGCACTTTCTCCTGGCGTTTCCTCTGCAAAATCAACAATTCTACTTTATTGCGTTGGTTTTAATAATAACAAAGAAATATGTTTATTTGTTTACTGTGAACAGACATTGAAATCTTAATGGTTGCAGATTGGTATAGAGCTTAATGGTTACTGAGAATAGTTCAACACTTAAAACTATAGGTTCCAGACAACCTTTAAAATACACAGGAAACTTGTAGCCTTCAACTGAATAGTTCCTTATCCCCAAACAACCCAGTTACCAGGGTCTGTTCTCAAAACTACTGTCAAACTCTTTCTCCACAACTAACTGACTATCCGCTCCAACTGTCTCCCAACTCCAACTGTCTTCTCCTGACTCCTAGCTCTGTTTCCAACTGTCAGATTGTTTTTTAAAAACTCCAAGGTTCTTCCCCCCCACTTAACCAAGCTCCACGCACTTTTCCTCTAGGACTCCCATTCAATCAGGTGGCTCTACACCAGTGGTTCTCAACCTGGGGGTCGGGACCCCTGGGGGGTCATGAGGGGGGGGGTCAGAGGGGTCACCAAAGATCACCAGAAAACACAGTATTTCCTGTTGCTCATGGGGATTCTGTGAGAAATTTGGCCCCAAATTTATCATTGGTGGGGTTCAGAATGCTCTTTGATTGTAGGTGAATTATAAATCCCAGCAAGGACAACTCCCAAATACCAAGTCTCTTTTCCCAAACACCACCAGTGTTCATATTTGGGCATATTGAATATTCTTGCCAAGTTTCGTCTAATAAATCCATCATTGTTTGAGTCCACAGTGTTCCCCGAATGTAGGTGAACTACAACTCCAAAACTCAAGGTCAATGCCCACCAAACCCTTCCAGTATTTTCTGTTGGTCATGGGGGTTCTGTGTGCCAAGTTTGGGTCAATTCCATCATTGATGGTGTTCAGAATGCTCCTTGATTGTAGGTGAACTATAAATCCCAGCAACTACAACTCCCAAATGACAAAATCAACCCCCATCCCAACCAATCAGTAGTCAAATTTGGGCACATTGGGTACTTGTGCCAAATTTGGCCCAGTGAGAGAAAATACATCTGGCATATCAGATATTTACATTACGATTCATAACAGTGGCAAAATTACAGTTATGAAGTAGCAACAAAATAATTTTATGGTTGTGGGGCCACCACAACAGGAGGAAAAGTATTAAGGGGTCCCCACATAAGGAAGGCTGAGAACCACTGCTCTACACATTCCTCCAGGCTTCACCCCCGTCTGGCAATGCGTTTTACAAAATGGATGCCTGCTGGCTCCTTCACCAAAATGGATGCTTAGCTGTTGGGGCGTTACAGAGCTAACACTGGTCCTGCAAGTTAGGACGGTTCATTACAGACAGCAATGACTAATCTCAATAAAATAGTGAAGAGTAGAGACATCACACTGGCAACAAAGATCCGCATAGTTAAACAATAGTATTTCCCATAGTAACCTATGGATGAGAGAGCAGGACCTTAAGGAAGGCTGAACAAAGGAAGATAGATGCTTTTGAACTGTGGTGTTGGGGGAAAATTTTGAGAGTGCCTTAGGACCGCAAAAAGATCCAACCAGTCCATACTGGTTACTGGAGGGAAGGATATTCGTGGCAAAGATGAAGCACTTTGGTCACATAATGAGAAGACAGGAAACAATAATGATACTGGGAAAAATGAAAAGAAAAAGGAAGAGGGGACGACCAAGGGCAAGAATGATGGATATTATCCTTAATGTGACTGGCTTAACCTTGAAGGAGCTGAGGGTGGCAAGACAGGGAGTTCTGGCGTGGGCTGGTCCATGAGATCGCAATGAGTCGGAAGCAACTGAACAAATAAACAACAACAAGTATAGAAAGGAATGAATAGGAATGAAAATCTTTCTTCTGAGACTAATTCTATTTCACTAGGAGTTCCCTAGTGCATGGCAGAGCAATTGTTCAGAGAGATTCTCTCAATTTGGTCCTTTCCACACAGCTCTATATCCCAGAATATCAAGGTAGAAAATCCCACAATATCTGCTTTGAACTGAATCCACACTCAGATAATGTGGGATTTTCCGCCTTGATATAAGGCTGTGTGGAAGGGCCCTTTGTGTCCCCGAGGAATTCGCTCCAAGGTTTTTTTTGCCACAGAATATTCAGCGGGAATCTACAGCCAAGAAAGATATCCTATATATTTTTTCTGTCTCTCTCTTTGCCTTTATTCTGATGGATACTTTACATAGTTAGCCAGCAGGAATATGGACCGGGAGGAATTAACAGATGTCTCCATGTGCCTTGCTGAAAGGCGATCCCCTGCAAGGATAACAAGCTGTTGCAGGCTGGTGTGCCGATCTACTGTTTAGCCTGTAACCTTTGGGTATCTGCATAAGTGCTCATGCTAAAGTGTCATCACAGTCCCTGCAGCTGGACTCTGTGACATATCAGAATTATAGCAGTACTTCCCAAAATGTTTATACTCAATGTTAAGGAATGTTAAGGAGGACAGTTTGTGTGATAATGTCTGACTTAAGTAAGTGAAGAGACTGATTCATTGCTCCAGCCTAGCTTTCCACTGAAGGATTCCTCTAGCCTATCTGATTCTGCCGAGTACATCTGTGCTTTTGTAAAACATTAATTCTTGGCAATTATAATTTCAACAAGAAGTTTCTCTAATGACCTTCAAAGATGCCAGCTGGCAAATCCTGAAGTGTAGCTGATGACCATTCTCAGTTTCAAAGAGTCCAGAAGATCATTCCTCCCCCCCAGTCCAGCTGGGAAGACGTAGGAGAATGCAGCCAGAAAAGACATGCTTTCTCTCGCTCAGTCTCTCCTTGTCATAGCCATGCATGCTCACAAACACATCTGAGGATCATGCACATGAAAGTGTTAGCTTAAGAGAGAAACAAAATCAGCTGCTATACGGGGAAAGGCAATTGCCTAAATACAGTTGTTAATCCCAGCTGGGGTTGACCCTTTGAATCAATGCAGCCTACAAAGACACCATATATGTAAGTCCCCTTAATCCTGTGAGTTTATATGAACTGAGACCCACAATTGGATTTAGTTAAAGTATGACTTTCAGACTGATGGGATGCCCGTCATTTTCAATATCATGCCTGCAAAACAAAGCAGAATAATCAGACCCTTCTCAGTGTTCTTCACTTTTGGAAACTCAACAGCATGGAAAATGGCGTGAAGTGAAGAATTTGGAAAGAGTCCCCTTAGTTCTTTGGCCCCATGACTGCTCATTATTTCTCCCAGTAACATCACCTGAGATTAATAGTACATTTACACTGTAGAATGAATGCAGTTTGACTCCTCTAACTGCCATGGATCAATGTTATGGAATTATAGGAGTTGTAGTTTTAAAAGACCTTCAGCCTTCTTTGTCAAATTAGCATGGTGGTTAAAGTGGTATCATAGAATCATAGAGTTGGAAGAGACCTTGTGGTCCATCAAGTTCAACCCCCTGCCAAGAAGCAGGAAAATTGCATTCAAAGCACCCCTGACAGATGGCCATCCAGCCTCTGTTTAAAAGCTTCCAAAGAAGGAGCCTCCACCACACCCTGTGTCAGAACTCGAGGTTCTTAGCCTGAGGCTAAAGGAACTCCGAGTTTAACATGAACGACAGCCCTGCAGCCCGTGGGGATTTCCTGGGGATGACGCAATCGCTCAGGAGAGTGCAGAGTCATGGGGAAGTGACGTGGCTCTGTGGGACATTATGCTGAGTCAGCGGAAGATGATGTAAGGCTGACCGGGCGTGACTTTGGGGACACTATGTGCAGCACTGGGTGTTGCTGAGTCGTATGGATATGATGCAACCCTGACCGGACATTGCGGGTGACGGGAAGGAGGGGCTGTTTGTATATAAGGTGGTGCGGGGGGAAGTGAAAGTGCTTTGGCTTTAGAAGTACTGAACCTCTAATAAAACCCGGTGGATTGACCAGAAGACTCTGAGTGATTATTGGGCGGATTTGGAGTGGCCTTACACCCTGGGGCAGGGAGTTCCACTGCTGAACAGCTCTCACAGTTAGGAAGTTCTTCCCAATGTTCAGGAATCTCCTTTCCTGTAGCTTGAAGCCATTGCTCCATGTCCTAGTCTCCAGGTCAGCAGAAAACAAGCTTACTCTCTCCTCCCTATTCCTTCCCCTCACATATTTATACACGGCCATAATGTCTCCTCTCAGCCTTCTCTTCTGAAGGCTAAACATGCCCAACTCTTAAGTTGCACCTCACAGGGTTTGTTCTTCAGACTTTTGATCATTATAGTTTCCCTCCTCTGTACACATTCCAGCTTGTCAACATTTCCCTTAAATTACAGTCCCCAAATTTGGACACAGTGTGATTCCAGGTGTGGTATGACCAAGGCAGAATAGAGGGGTGGCATGACTTCCCTGGATCTAGATACTAGACTCCTATTTATGCAGGCCAAAATCCCATTGGCTTTTTAAGCCACTGCATGACATTGTTGGCTCATGTTTAACTTGTTGTTCATGAGGAGTCCAAGTTCTTTTTCACATGTACTGCTGTTGAGCCAGGCACCCTCCATTCTGTATATTTGCAAACTGTTTTCCTTCAGTGCAGGTGTGCCCTTTGATCCTTTGCCCAGCTTTCCTTTAGGTCTCTCCTGAATGACAGCAGGTCCTACGATTAGGAGTAAAGATACAGCTATCTCAGGCTACAAGGAGCAGTGAAGTCTTGGGAGGACACTGCTGTCTTGGTTGCCTGTTCTGGCTAGCCTCTCGTTAGGAAGCTAGTCCTTTGGCCCTCAAATGTACTAGAATACACTGCACCACTGACAATATTGTACCAAAATCCATTAGCTACTCTGGATAGAAAGCCTTAGATAGCAAATTGGCATTTTAATTTTAGAACAATTTATTTTATTGTTTCTCAAAAGCAGCTAATTTTTTCCCTTATTAGTTACTTTAAAAAAATATCTGAATGCTGGAAGCTGCTGGTGTGAAGTACAAAACATACTCTCTTCCCATCTACCTTCAACCCCCTCAAAAAAGCATAAGGCAGCACCATGAGATGCATCATGACCCAGCATGTCAACCATGGAAAATGTATCCTTTCTCCATCTGCTCATGAGAGCACACCAAGAAACTACAAACAAAGTCATGTTTACACTACAAATATTATATCTTGTTAAGTTACTTTTGAAATGTACTGCCTTGCAACAATCACATGATGTCAGTATTTTAAGACCATAAGACGCAGTTTTTTTCCTCCCAAAGTAGGAGGAAAAATCAGCCGCGTCTTATGGAGCGAAGAGAGGGGAGGCGATAGTAAGCCTTTCCCTTGGCCGCCTCCTCCTTGGTCCCGCCTCCTCCTCCTCCTCCGCCGCCCGCCGCCGCCTACCTCTGCCTCCCTCCCTCGCCGCCGCCGCCGCCGCCTCCCTCCCTCGCCGTTGTTGCGCATGGGCGCGCGCATGGGCAGTAGGTCCCGAGCGCGCCAGGCATGCCTGCGTCAGCGCGCCAGGCGCGCCTGCGTCAGACGTCAGACGCGCTTGGGACCTAATGCCCATGCGCGACGGCGGCGAGGGAGGGAGGCAGAGGTAGGCGGCGGGCGGAGGCGGGCGGCGGCGGGCAGCGACGGAGGAGGAGGCGGAGGAGGAGGTGGGACCGAGGAGGAGGCGGCCAAGGGAAAGGCTTAGGGATGGTGGAGGGCGCCGAGGAGGCAAGCAGGCAAGCGCCGGGGCCCACTTCAAGCAGGCAAGCGCCGGGGCCCACTTTTTGGCTCAAAATATTTTTTTCCAATTTTCCTCTTCTAAAATCTAGGTGCATCTTATCAGCAGGTGCGTCTTATGGTGCGAAAAATACGGTAATTATACCTTCATTATTGGGTGAAAATAATTGTGAGGAACTAGTTATTTGTAACTAGTTGCTTTCAAACATCAATTATTGGGTCAGGGTTCTCTCTTTTTCTTTTTTTAATTAATTGTAGGCACAAGTAGAGTATAACAATCTCGATAATGAAATTCCACTTACATTTTCAATCAATATAATGCATCTTATTTACTTATCCTTACAAATCCCAATTCACGTTTGTCAACCGTTTGTATCCATCAGAGGTTTCTTGGCAAGACTTATTCAAAGTGAATGTTGCCATTGCCTTCTTCTTGAGGCAGAAAGTACTTTATGACTTGCCCAAGGTCACCAGTAGGTTTCATGGCCAAGCGGGGAATTGAACCCTGGTCTCCGAAGTCCTCGTCCAAATCACTACCCCACACATTGACTCTCAGAAATATCATAAAATCCACTGAATGTTGGGAGCTCTGTCTCTCTCTTGAAAGGACACCAGTCTACACCTTGCTCCTAGGAAATCTCTTGTAGTCCGACTGCCAAAGGTTAGGGGACAGATGCATAGGTGGATGTGACTGAATATGTCTCATCTTTCTCTCTAAAACAAGAAGGGTCTCCCTTTGCTTGCTGGAATGTTTATGAATAGACTTTGCCTTGGAAGACTTACTGCTCCGAGGCATGTTCGCTGATTGATCTATTTCACACTGCAAAGCTGAAAACAAAAAGGAGGGAACATCTGCAATTACACATATGAATGTGTAAGTTAGGAAATACGGATTATCTCTGTTGCCATGGCAATAATGCTCATATTAAACCACTTAGATTGGCAGTTAGAAGAATAGTTCCTAATACTTAGAACAAAAGTCTTATAATGACATCAGTTGAACAATAAGTAAATTGTAGGTCATACAGACTTTCAAATGCTCTGTGACTACAGCTCCCAGCATTCCTCACTATTGACAATGCGGACACAGGATGATGGAAGTTGCAGTTCAACATCTTCTGGATATTTGCATTTTGCCTGCCCTTGCAATCACTATTTCCTGCTTGTATTTTCTATTGGCTTTTAACATACTGTATATACTCGAGTATAAGCCGATCCAAATATAAGCCGATGCACCTAATTTTACCACACAAAAACTAGGAAAATGTATTGTCTTGAGTATAAACAGAGGGTGGGAAATGCAGCAACTACTGCTAAATTTCAAAATAAAAATAGCTACCAATAAAATTACATTAATTGAGGCATCAGTAGGTTAAATGTATTTTAATATTTACATAGAACTGATATCTAAGATAAGACTGTCCAACTCTGATTAAACAATTATTCTAACTTTTTTGAATGTAAATGTGTAATAGAAAGAGTGAAATCATAAATATAATAAAATAATAATAGAGTAAAATAATGAAAATGTAATAACAGTAATAATAGAGTAAAATAATAAATGTAATAATAACAATAATAAAGTGAAATAATAAATGTAATAATAATAATAAACAGAGTAAAATAATAAATAACTTCAATTTGAGCATAACCCAAGGTGGGCTTTTCCAACCTAAAAAAGGGCTGAAAATCTCAGGTTATACTCACGTATATAAGGTATGTTTTATCTGATATAATTTGTTCCTGTATTATCTATTTTCAGAAAGAAGGCCCAGGACCGCATGTAGTCCTCAGCCTAATCTCCAAAACACTTTGCAAGTTCAGACTTCCCCTCTCATCAGCTTGCTGTTCAGAAGGGGGGGGGGGGGGGGGGCTGAAGAAAGAGCAACCATACTACTAATATTTAGCTTTGGTTATACTTACCTTTGCTTCCATCAAAAGATGATCTCCAAGGGGGAAAGGTTCTCACAAGAAAATGGCCTGGTACCCACCCCTGACATCTTTATAGAACCTATACATTGCAATGCCTGGTAGGTACAAAGGCCCTAAAAATTCAGGATGTTTGGTATCAACTAGAACAGGGCTGTCCAACTGCCGGCCCTGCAGGTGTTTTGGACTTCAAATCCCAGAAATCCTAACAGCTGGTAAACTGGCTAGAATTTCTGGGAGTTGAAGTCCAAAACACCTGCAGGGCCGGCAGTTGGACCGCCATAAACTAGGACTACAAGATCTTCCAACAATCTGCTTCAGTCAGTGAGGCAGGGGAAGGAATCTCAGGGCAAGAGCACTGCCTTGCAAAGTATACATTTACTAGGCTTGGAATTTCATTTTTCTATGTGAATGCAATTTTGTGATTGGTGCTTAATATAAAATATTTTATTTATATCCTGCTTTTCTCCCTCACAGGATCCAAAGCAGCGTATATCATATTTAATGACATCATCAAGGACCGCCCTTTGTAATACCACCAGAGCCCACCTCTTGTGGCATCACAAACCTTGTCCCTAGGTCTCAGGTTTTGGCACACCTGCCCTAGCAAACCTAAATTTCACCCCACAGTGATTCAATGTGTAGATGAGGATGTCATCACCGCATGCATAGACCATCTCACAGCACAGGATTCTTTTGTGTCACATCATCTCTCCTTTATGGAAAATGTCTTCTTTCTACTCCTTCACTTCCCAAATCTTGAACTGGAAGTGTGAGGAAGTCCTCTCTAGCTGCATCTAACCTGATTTCTATCTAAGGTAGCATTTGCCAAATTGCTCTCTTCTCCATATGTAGGTTTCCCCAAATGTGAAAGATTATGATTCTTGTAATACTTCGACAATGTAGCCATTACTCCCCCTGAGGTCTGGGAGCTATAGTTTCCCATCTCTGGGGAGTTGAAGATATGGAAAGGTTGACTATTTATTTCCATTTCTTATGAGGTCTGCTTGTAGCACAATATCCCATCCTTCGCATGCCCTATATTTGCTTCATCTTATTTCCAGATGATTCTTGTAATCACATGTCAGTCCCAAACAGTTCTACAAATAGGGACATTTTATAATGATTTTGAATGCATGTGCCAATATTTCCACTTCAAAAAGTGATTGCTAAAGGCCATTTTTGATTCCTTCTCCATTGCTGCATTTTCCTTTTGTACTATACCACCACATATCTAACCCACTGGACTTAACATTTGAGTTTCCACCTCTCTATAAGTAAAACCTCAACCTTTAACTGCTCGCATCTGAATGTTGGTCTTATGGGAAAGATCAGGCTGAATTGTTTTCTCTGTCTTAAAGACTACCACTGCTATTTTCACTGGCCATCTCTCACAAGAAACAGTATAGGGACCCCAAATAGTTAGGGCATCTGTACTTCTTTTTAACTGATGTTTGGGTGGATATCAGCTCTCACTATCTGATTAACTTTCTTGCCTCACACTCTGTATCAGGTTAGGTCTATCTTCTGACCTTTTAGCTTGACTGATGTCATCATAACGGGGCTAGATTAGGTCAAAATAGCCCGGTCAGACACGGAGCCCGGCTCCCATCAAATGACGTTGTGCCAGCTCCAGAGGGGGTTCAGAGGGGCAGAGGCTTCCTGTGTTGCCCAATCTATGGGGGAAGTCACGTGCACCATGCATGCTCCATGTTTCACCCCATGTGATCCCGCTCCTGGTGAGGAGGGTGATGTCAGGCATGGGCTGCCAGGTTCCCCATGGCGACACAGACAGCCACCTCTTTCTGCCGACTGCCATATGAAAAGGTAGTAACCAATTCTGACCAATACTCCTGATTTGCAATTGTACTCTGTCCCTGCAATGGATCTTCTGACTTGAGCTTGAGACCATTCTGTTGTGCTTTATCTCTATCTCCATCTCTGCACCAGACAACAGATGGCTTTAAACTATTGCCAAATCTTGCATGGCAAACTCCAAAGTAAACATCTCTCTTTCAAATAAGGATTTGACCCTTAGGGCCAGATTGAACATCACATTCCAGTTCTTGAAACAATGATTTGAATACTAGACAATTGTGTTGAAGGCTCATACGTCCCTTCTTGTGTCCTGATTTGGCTTCCTCAAATCATAATTTAGCATGGTGTCGAAAACTAACCATGGACACCACAGCTAATCTTCTCCACTCTTAAGGTATTTTGTAAAACATAACCTCCATCCACAGCCCGTTTATATAGGGCCCTAAATTGAATAGTTAATCCCATAATTACATGAATCATATTTCCAGATGATTCCTGTGCTTATATGTTCTACAACTAGGGACTTTGGATGTATTTCTGTAGGGTCAACCCAAGGCTTAGAACTCCCATAAGTAAACAGTGCATCTTGGTGCACTTAAATCTATTACTTGGTGCACTTAAGTCTATTACTGCAGACAACCCTACACCCAATTCACAAAAATCCCAGCTATGTTTTAGAAAGTTTGCTATAGCCTAATGCTATCTTCTGATAGTAATGTTATCTTCTGATAATATAGTGGAAAGGAGGACAGATGTTTCCCACAACGCAGTAGCTTTGTTTCGCAGCATGACACAGAGCAAGCATTTAACATTCAGATAAATCCAAACAGCCTGAGAGAAGAGAGGCAGGGTTCACTGCTAATGGTTACAACCTTAGCATCTGTGAAAAGATTTGGCTTGCCAGGTTATTCCTTTCTACTGGCATCATGTCCAACTGAGTAATGTCAAACTACAGTTTTTGGGTTACTTCTTGGAAGGATTTGTTGTTGTTATTGTTGTGTGCTTTCAATTCATTACTGACGTACAGTGACCCTAAGACCATATCATTGGATTTTCTTGGCAAAATTTGTTCGGGGACTTTTGGCTTTGCTTTTCTCAGAGGCTGAGGGATTATGACTTCCCCAAGTTCATCCAGGGAATTTCCACCACTGAGAGGAGATTCAAACCTTGGTCTCCATATTCATGGTACAATACCCAGGCCATTACACCACACTGGCTCTCATCTGGAAGGGTGCTAATACTTATATGATTGCACATCTGTTATTAAGTTTATAAATATTGTTTTCACGCAGGCAACTGGTTTGTTTGTGGGAGCAGTTCACAGTTTCCCATGGATTCACTTGACATTCATTTTGATACTAAAGGTTACCAGTACTTTTAAAGGTCATGGTAATTTATTAAGCTGTAGTACTTCCCCACTTCCACCCTCTCCACAATCTATTGTAATGAGTTTCTTTATCAACTCTTTGGCATGCCTAATTCCTTTCAGGCATTGTTAGGAAACGAAGTAAACTCTGTTCTATTCATAATAACCCTTGATTTCAGAGTTTTTGAAGGTGAACATGCTTCCTTTTATGAATGATTGAAACAGCAATGTATCATCAGAACCAGCCTTCATTGGCATATGTTTTAAAATCATAACTTTAAAAGTATTACATGCATATCGTATAAGACTTCTCTATGTACACACATATTACTTACTTAACTTACTAACTTGGCTTTTCTTCGCGAATGAAGATTCAGGAAGGACTCATCCCACGCTTTTTACAGGCGCGTTGATGATTCGGAGGTTGGATGTGCCCTTCAAGCCTGTGCAATGGACCTTTCTGGTGGAGCGGAGCACGCACAGAACTGGCTTCACCCTTTAAACCAAAGGTTCATCCGCCGGGGCCTAGCAAGCTTAGGATGGTGGCAGCGAGGTCCTCAGGTCATAGGTTTGGTTTGAGTTTCCTTCTCTATGGTTGACCTTACAGGGTTAAATGAGCACCATCCGCCCGGGTTTGAAATCAGAGTTTTCCTTCTCCTAGGATGGTTGCCAAAATGCTAGAGAGTCCATCCACGCCTCCTTGTTGTGGGGGTTGGATACATAATGAAATTGTGAGCTATGCTGGTGGTGGCATAATAGCCACCAGTAGGACACACATAGTAGATAAATAGAAACCCCTTCTATTTGGGTGTAGGTTGCAGACTGTAGGGTTGGCTGAACCCTCTACCTAATACTGTTCAGCTGACTTGGTAAATCAATAGAGAAACGCTACTAAGGTTTTAAACCCCTTCTTTGTAATCTGGGTGGAAAATATGAGTAACTTATCCCACTTGGTCCAACATAATCTCTTTCACTCCTCATACCGGTTTCCTATAAAATCTATTATGAATTGCCAATCATCATAATCTCTGCCTTTTAGCAATCAGAAAATTCAGAAAACGATTTTTCTGTGTTAAAAACACAATGTTCGAGTTTGAATTCTTCTGGCCATCACCCAAATTTAACAGCTGGGCAGATAAATAAAAGTCAATCTTGGTTCCTCAAAAATAGTCCTCAGATATATTAATGAGGAATACTGAACAATGGCAGCAGAAAACTGGGATTGAAGCCAGATTTGGCATTTTGGTTTGCCAAAAACATTTTTTTTAGACCCAAGCTTCTTAAGTTATAAGTGGTTGAGAAACAGATAAACAAATGTTGGTTACAAAAGCTGTCAAACTGCTGGAGTTAAGAACATAAGAACATAAGAAGAGCCATGCTGAATCGGACCTCAGCCCATCTAGTCCAGCATTCTGTATCACACAGTGGCCCACCAGTTGTACACGGGGATCTCGAGCACAAGGGAGGGCAAAACCCTGACCTGCTCCCGACCCCCCACAACCAGTACCCAGGGAAATCCTGCCTACCTCAACCAACTCCGAGGTGGCACTTGAATGTCCTTTTCAGTAACTACCGATACACTTGGTATCCATGAATCTGTCTAATGGGCCAGTCACCAGCATGGTCTCTTCTTTGCTGTTTACTGATCCTATAGAATACAGGCTAAGAACATGCCAAATTTCCAATATTCTGATTGAAATGTTGGTTTCACTGAATTAGAAATACTCTCTGAATCATCTGAAATAGTTATAAAAAGCTATCTTGAATTAATAAAATACATTAAAATGCTACCAAATTATTGTTGTCATGTGCTTTAAGGGGCAGTTCCACATATACATTAAAACCACTTCGGACTGGGTTTAAGAAACCCGATCCAAAGTGGGTTTAAATCCACACCTTTATGGTCACCTTACTGCCTAGGTAAGGTTAAGCCTGAATGCTTCGCTGACTGACACTTGGACCACGGAAATATCATTTATGGCCTTGAGAAAGCCCTGCCCGGGGGCGAAACGGGGGAGTGGCCCTGGAAAAAACTTTGGCATCGCCAACCCGTCGGCCTCTTTTTGAACTTATATTTTGGAGCTTATTCTACCTCCTATATCCCTGTGTCATCCGCCATTTGGACTTTACAGTATTTGGGGACATCATTCGATTCTATGGACAGTCACTATATCATTTGAGGAGTTGCGATTCTACTATGATTTATTGCCATTGTTCTATTGCGTATAGAGCATCTCCTGTGATGTTTCTCTATGTATGACTAGTCCTGATTAATGTGTGTAACATCTGTATAACCCAATGCTGTTTATGCTGTTATGAAATAGATATTTTTATATCTTAGTCTTGTACTACTTGTTGTTCTTGCACCCAGCACTCAGTGATTTAGATAGTTTAAATCCACACATGCCACCCTGAATATTTTTGGGATGACACGTGGCCATTCGAAAAGCCACCCCACCCCCCCAAGGAAACTCACTGGAAGCCATTTTCCTTCTCCTTCTGCCTGAAGAAACATACCAATGGTGCCAGAAAAGAGAGAGGGAGCCAGGAGTGATTTGGGTTTTTGGGGAGGGGGTTGGTGCCCTTTTCAGCCTAGAAAACATAGGAGGGCGGTCTGGACCGCCCCCTCAGAAGTCCAGGACTTCTGGGTGCTAGAAGAAAGAAATTCCCGGTTGTTTTATTTATGACTTCAGTGTCAAACCTGAAGCAATAAAAGTGGGACTGAGGAAAGAAACTAAGTCTTAAAAGAAAAGAAATAACGAACATTCAGGAGAAAGAAGATAAGACATTGTTTTTTTGTTCAATAATTTTTATTGGGGTTTTCAATTACAGCATAACAGGGGTTGAAAAGGGGGTGGGAGGGGGAGATTCCAGGAATCTTGGTAAGGATAAGAGGGGGAGGAAAGGGGCTGGGCAGGGGTAGAGGTATTGAGGGAATCTGGGTGGGGGTACAAGAGGGGACGGGTGTTGGGAAGGGGGTGGAGGAGGCGGGGGGTTGAGCTTCCATCCTCGTTCTCCATCGTTTGGAATTTGACGTAGCCGATAATTAGATTCTGACCTTCAGGGTGTCGACATACCCTAGTCCCGGCTTTTGTCTCTCTTGGTGCTAGTAATATAAGAGTTCGTTTGTGGTTTGGGGGGGGTTGTCCCGATTCCAGGTAGGCTCTAACTAGTCGCCCATCGCTGCGTACCAGCATCGGGTCTTCATATACCTCTTGAAGGGTAATCAATCTGTTGTCTTTTTTCTCTTGACTGTAGAAACTTTTAATTGTTTGGTAAGGGTGTCTATGTCCATTGTCCGTTCCTTGTCTTTTAAAGCAGTTGTATCCGTGCCTTTCATTTTCCGTGGGTTCCTTCCTAACCGTACTCTTTGGGAGATTCTAGACCTTCTTCATCCAACTCTGGGGCTTCACATCTCGGAGGACTATAGTTTGTGAACATCCCTGGAGAGTGGGGACAGCTTTCCTCTGAACATTTTTTCCTTCTTTGTTGTGTTGATCTCATCCGGCTTCTCTTTCTATTGAGCCGCATCCCAATCCTTTTGTCTTTATTCTTATTTGCACACAGGGTGAAGCTTTTAGATCTTGCATCGGCCTTTTGGTTCTTTTCCTCTCCTTCTTTTTGGGGATTAGACACCTTAGAGTTCTTATTGGACATTCGAGTTACTCCCCGTGTAATTTCCACACTTTTTTAAAGATAAAATTCTCTTTCTTCTGATGATTCCTGCACTTTTATATTCTCCTCCATTCTCTTCTCCAGACCCTCATGTAGTGCTGTGTTTCTTCCCCTGCTCTGGGGCACCTCTTTTCCATCTTCATAGATGGCTTTCAGTTCTAGCTTTGTAGGGATCGCTTCTTCGGTTGATTCCAATCCTGCATATTGCGATCGTTCCTGTATCCCTTTGATTTGTTTTTCTTGTCGGACCATCATCTCATCGATCCTCTGTATACACCCCTCCTGTGCTTAAGATAAGACATTGTTTAACAGTAACAGTTTCATATTTTCTGAAGAACCAAGAGATAAGTGTAGCGACAATAAGGATATAATGTGTAACCGTCAAGCTTATGTGAACCTGAGAAACCTTTAAATAAATGTTGTTTCTGTTCAGTTCAAAATACTGAGGGTTGTGACTACTTATTAAAGAGAAGGATCTCCAGGAAAGAGAAGACTGAAGATCTTGTGGAACTGAAGACAATTTTATGGTGCCAGGTTGCACATATTAAAGTGGTATAAACAGGTGTTTAAAGGTCATCTCTCTCTCTCATACAATCCTCAACCAAGCCTCACCTGTTACACAATTGGTGGCAGTGGTGGGATAATAAAATAAAAGGTTCCCCCCCTGCCATGCAACAGATTTGAGTGCTCTACAGCATGCAACAACAAAGGTGAACTATCATGTGATTTTCTTGGCAAGATTGGTTCAGGAGATGGTTGCTTTTGAGGATGAAAAAGAGTACCTTGCATAAAATCAGGCATGGTATCTATGAGGAACTCACCCATTTAAGGCAGGGCCCAGACCAGCCTGGCAGTTTAGCAGATGGAACAGCCAGGAGAAGGGGGAGTGGTTTTGGGAGCCTTCCCTGGGAGGAGTTAGGGAGAAAGCTGCCTGGGAGGAGCTTTGAGTTAGGGGAGGAGCCAAACCACTGGAGGGAGAGTGTCAGGGCTTATTTGCCAGTTTCTGACAAGCTCTCAGGGAGAGTGGAGTGATTTTATAGACACGCTCTCAGAGAGAGAGAGAGAGAGAGAGAGAGAGAGAGAGAGAGGAATCGCTGACAGCTCCTTGTCAGGACTCTGTCAGAGTATAGGGCCTCTGTATCAAAGCCCTGAACTATCTAGGATAGTTGAAGTTCGTGACAAGCTCTCAGAGAGAGAGGAGTGTTTTGAGTCAAGCTCTCACAGAGTGTGGAGAGTTGTTGACAACTCCTGGTCAGAACTCATTAGAGTATTGGGCCTCTGTGTCAAAGCCCTGTTAGAGTATAGAGCTTCTGTGTCAAAGCTCTGAAGTTAACTATCTAGGATAGTTGCTTGATAGGTAGCTCACCACTAGTCTAGATATTAGTGGGGAGTGAGTTCTAGTTTTAGACAAGTCTAGCGCTGTCTGTGTAACATTTCAAGATCTAAGATTAAGAAGCATTTTAGCTATAACCATTACACTGTTGAACCATTCTTGTTAACAACCATACGCTCTCGTGCCTCATTAGTAGAACCACTAAGATCTGTGCCTTTCAGTTAATAAAAGTTTTAAAAGAAAAGCGTCTGTGGTACTCTTTGCAGCAGCTGTGTCATCCAGCCCAGTGTCTTTCGTGTTCCTCATTTCTAAAGAAGTGTATTTCACCTCAGCCTCCTTTTAGTTTCATTTGGTGAGAAGAATTAAGAGCCTAGCTGTAGGGTGGTGTTTTTAAATAAAGAAAATCCTGAAATTAATATTTTAGTTTGGTGGCAGTAATACCGAGAAGAGTTTTTAAATCCTCCAGACTTTAATTAATAAGCCAAGTCATCACAGTATCCATAACCAAGAACAGGTTTGAAGCTTAGGTCCCTATATCTCAAGATCTGATCCTAGATGATCTGCTTTAAATTGGATTATATGAGTCTCTACTGCCAGATAATCTGGGATACGAAGTTAATCTGGGTTCAGATCTTTGGATATAAGTGCAATGTGGAAGGGGCCATAATCACAGTTCAACACTCAAGTCACTACTCCACATTGGCTCTACTGCTGCTATCAAATATTGAAATACGTACAGTACATCTAAAAAGGAAAACTCATCAGATAAAATCTGAAAGATCAGATCCTTCATGTACCACAAATATTGTGTAAAGATTCTTAATATATTACAAATATTCCTTACCACTATAATGTATTACAAATAATATGTGTACCTTATAAATATGGAAAATATTCCTTAAAGGAAGAGAATGTGTCTAGACCAGTGTTTCTCAACCAGTGTGCCATGGCACACTAGTGTGCTGTGAGCGATCATCAGGTGTGCCGCAAGAAAAGCTCACTGCCCCCCTTCCTTCCCCCCTCCTCTTGCCAAACTCCTGCTGCTTGGGAGAGGAGGAGGAAGGGCCAGGTTGCGGCGAAGAAAAAGAAGGGACCGGGGCGCTGCCTCCTTCGGCCGTTTCCCCAACCAGCCTCCAATCCGCCATGACTCTCGCCCCTTGCTTGTTGAAGCCACAAGGAGGAGCCCTGCCTACTGAAGCCCGTCCACCGCTCATGCTCCTCCTCTGTGGGAGAGCTGAAGCCAGGAGGGAGGGGGGGCATGATGCAGCCTGGCTCCGCCCCTTCCCCCCGGCTTCAGCACTCCCACAGCTTTGTTAGCCTTGAGGGGGCAGTGCCAAGCCAGCGGTGGCAGAGCCAGCACAATGCTGGCTTGGTACTGCCCTCTCAAAGCTGGCGAACCTGTGGGAGAACTGAAGCCGGGGGGAGGGGGGCATGGTGCGGCCTGGCTCCGCCCCCTCCCCGGCTTCAGCACTCCCACAGCTTCGCCAGCCTTGAGGGGGCAGTGCCAAGCCAGCGGTGGCAGAGCCACCACAATGCTGGCTTGGTACTGTCCCCTCAAGGCTGGCGACGTTATGGGAGAACTGAAGCCGGGGGAAGGGGCGGGGCGGGGCGTGGCCTGGCTCCTCCCCCTCCCTGGCTTCGGCACTCCTCACAGGTCACCATCCCCCAGCCGTTCTTTACTGTGTTAGAGTGTCATTTTGTGTCATTTTGGTTGGTGGTGTGCCCCCGGATTTTTTTAATGTTAAAAGTGTGCCACGGCTCAAAAAAGGTTGGGAAACACTGGTCTAGACAACGTAGTCTAGCATGATTTTAATAGTGATAGCAATGTTTATATGTTTTAATGTGTATCTAATTTTAATTTTAAAATATTTAATCTTTATGTATTTTAACTTTGTTGTTCCAAGGCACCTTGAGTCCCCCTCGGGGTAGAGAAAGGCAGGATACAAATAGAGTAAATAAATAAATAATCTGATGATACCTGATACCTGCACTAAAATGTCCAGGTGGTATGATGAATATGGACAAAGAGTGTATAACTGAAAAGGTAATTGTTTCAATAAATAAAGAAATGAAATACTGTAAAGACATATACTTATTCTCGTATAATATAAATGTCTTGAAAGCCCTAAGAAAAGCAATATATATTTTTCCTGGACACCTTAGGTGGCCAGAATGATGCACTCTAAAAATCTCTAGCTAGATTGAAAAGCATCATGCAATTAGCCTTCAGTCACTCTTAAAACGAAAAGAGTTGGTAGAACCATGTCTGTTCACTAACCCTTCCCTTTTCACATTGCTTATAAAAACAGATCCCCAAACTCTTCATCATGATTAATATTATTTCATCTTTTTTTGCAGCTAAGAAATCTGATCCCACTTTTACTGCCATATCTCCATCCTACGGGATCCTAGCAGAGCACTGGCCTATCCTGTACTTCAGGATTAGAGTTCTCAGCCAAAGTAATCTAGGTCCTTCATCAAACTATAAAGCGCAGGATTCTGTAGGATTCATTTATCATATCAGGAGCGAACCAATGTATTTGAGAAAACACAAAGTTTAAAAACTTGGCATTCTATTAAATGTCCTTTGATCAGCAGCTGGCCACTTGGAGTGCCTCTGGTGTTGCTATAAGAAGGTTCATTGTGCATGTGGCAAGGCTCAGGCTGCATTGTAATAGGTGTCATTTCTCCATGCTGCGGCCTCTTTCGAGAAGACACACCAAACGGGTCTCGAAAAGAAACGGCAATGCAGAAAGAACCACAACTTGGAAACAACATCACCCAAGGAGACTTTCTGCTGTGCTTTCTGCAACCGGACTTGCCTATCTCGGATTGGCCTTTTTAGTCATCAACGTGCTTGTAAAAAGTGTGGGATGAGTCCTTCCTAAGAATCTTAGTTTGTGAAGTAAATGCCAGAGAATTTCTCCATGGAGAAATTACACTGTCTAGCCGGAGGAATTCTGTAGGATTGAGTCACGGCAGTTCAAGTGGTACCAAACTGCCTTATTTGCAAAGCGTAGATCTACTTTATGTTGCCTACCTTTGGCTCTCATCCAGTATGTGACCACATCTCCAGTATCTGATCCACACATCAATTATGACAGCCCTTATCTAAACTTCATGGCAACCTGTTGCAAGCTAAGCCTCAGGCAAAGTATTCTCAAGTTGCACACCAAGAAAGATAAAATTGAAGTCCTCTGCTGCTTTCCATGCAAGTTGACCGCCTTCTTATCTTCCTTCAGGATATTTAAATGTGTTCGGCTACTCCTGCTTTGTTTTGTTTGGAGCCAGAAAAGCATTGCCTATTCTAAAGAGGCTGATTTTACCCAGCGAGTTTCTGAAAAGAAACAGGAGGTGTCTCATGTTTAAATTATTTTGTAAGCAGCTGTCGTTCTTCCACAATAATAAGAGAAAGAATTTAGGAGAGGGAATTGCAGCTGTTGCCAACGCAGTCTAAGCTTTTAATGAGATACTGATCTTTTTCTGCCATTCTTTAACCTTTGTTTGTTTTGTTTTGTTTTGTTTGATGGGTACATTTCTAAGCTGTGGATAACATGACTGTATTTTTCATTAATTTAGTAATTTAATTTAGTCAGTGCTACAGAGGAAATTGAAAGGGGTAAACCATTGCACAGGCAGGACTGAAGACTGACAGGTCAGAGGTTCAAATCCAGAGAGAGTGCAGATGAGCTCCCTCTGTCAGCTCCAGCTCCCTATGTGGGGACCTGAGAGAAGCCTCCCACAAAAATGGTAAAACATCAAAACATCTGGACATCCCCTGGGCAACGTCCTTGCAGACGGCCAATTCTCTCACATCAGAAGCGACTTACAGTTTCTCAAGTTGCTCCTGGCATTTTAAAAAAGTACTACAGAGAAAGTTATTTGCTAATTACAGCATTAAGATGGAATTTGAAAGAACAAGGACCACTTCCTAAAACCTTTTCAATGATTTTTCAGAAGCCAAATGATTCAGTATCCCTTTGATACACCAGCAGACACTAATTTCTCCAAGCAATCCCTTATGCTGTTTGTCACAGGATGGTTCTTATAAAACCACTTGAACGGGAGGAGAGGACTACTAGACTATTACCGAAGACTGGCGTAGAAGGTGTTTTCTCACTACTTAGATTTGTATCTTTGTATCAAAATCATAATGTGGATGTGAGAAAAACAATGAAAACATGTTTTCTCATATTGAAGTATTACTATTGGAAGCAAAAGCTTAGGAGGATTCTGGTGAAGTTGAAAACAAGGCTACCCTAGGACTACTTAGAGGAAGGATAAATTGGCCTCACGTCTCCTTACTGAATATTTCATTGTGAGTTACTCATATGTCGGAAATGACTCGAAGGCACACAACAAACAGCAATATACTTAACTCACCAAAAGAAGATTCATTTGTGCAAACCAAATAGGAAACACTAATTAAAACATCAGATTGAAGTTAGTGTACAGGAATAACATGCACAACATTCAGAAATATAGGTCCATCATTAATTTTCTGGATCTCTGCTGTAGCTTCAGTACCAAGAAAATAATGCTAATAACATTAATGACACTATTACTATTAGAGAGGGAATAAAATGAGTATCGACAGATACAAAGCACATACCTTTAATAATGTTGGATACAAATCCATTCTAGGCATAAGCAGTCTTTGGCAATGCAAGCACATATACCATTTTCACTGGGTTTTTAAGCATATGGCTCAGTTGTGGATCCAATAGTAATATAACCCCACCCACACCGTCCACATCAGCCCACCAGGAACAGAAAGCCCATATGAACACAAAAGGGTATATTCGTAAAATAAGGACAACAGGAATGGAATCAATCTAGACTTCCTTGGAATGAACTTGCACAGCTTGGAAACAACCGCTGAAAAGGGCTTTCCTCTTATTTTCTCCAAAGTGTCTTGGAAAGCAGTGCAACTGAGAGAGAGGCCTCCCGCACAAATCTCAATGCCTGGCCAATCTAATTTGGCAAAATATCAACTTTTTAAATTGCCTTATAGTAGCAGCCAATAGGAGCCCCCGATGGCAAAGCGGGTAAAACTGCTGAGCTGCTGAACTTGGTGACCGAAAGATCAGTGTTTAGAATCCAGGGAGCGGGGTGAGCTCTCGCTGTTAGCTCCACCAAATGTGAGTAGATCACTAGGTACCACTCTGACAGGAAGGTAACAGCGCTCTATGCAGTCATGTTAGCCACATGACCATGGAAGCATCTACAGACAACACCAGCTCTTTGGCTTAGAAATTGAGATGAGCACCACCTCCCAGAGTCAGTCGTGACTAAACTTAATGTCAAGGGGAAACCTTTAGCAGTTGATAACAGAAAATTAGAAAATACTATTAAATATTGTATTTATGTTGATGATCTATAGGGGAGCCTGATATCAGAGCCCAGACTCTAGTCTCCAGTTTCCATGAGTCATTTGTAGGTGGGAAACAAAGATGCAAATTTTCCAGTTTTTGTGGATTCTGCTCCAGGGAAAGAGGAAAAGGTTGGGTGCAAATTGAAAGTTCATTTATTAGGGCAGCAGCTGGCCACAATTTGCAGGGCTGAATTGTTTGCTTTCTGCAATGTGCAAAAACTATCCAGGAAGTATTTTCATTTCTCTTTCCCTCCCAGTCACTGTGCTGCCATTCTCACTTTCCACTCACCTTTGTATCTACTTTCTGGATAGAAGCACATAGCCTAGATAAATATTCCTTGTCCTGTTTCCCCAAGTAAGTGAGCAACTGTGGTTGATACTAAATAGATAAAGGTTTCCCCTGACATTAAGTCTAGTTGTAACCGACTCTTGGGGGTGGTGCTCATCTCCATTTCTAAGCCGATGAGCCATCATTGTCCATAGACACCTCCAACGTCATGTGGCCAGCATGACTGCATGGACTGCTGTTATCTTCCCACATAAGTGGTACCTATTGATCTACTCATACTTACATGTTTTCGAACTGCTAGGTTGGCAGAAGCTGGGCCTAACAGTGGGAGCTCACCCCACTCACCAGATTCAAACCATCAACCTTTTGGTCAACAAATTCAACATCTCATCGGTTTAACCTGTTGTGCCACTAAGGGTCTAATACTAAATATATAATGCTTAATAATATTAATCAGGACTGTTTCTAAATATCAGGTTTTGGCTCTAAAACCCAGGGCCTGAGTCAGTCCCAGGCAACACTATGGCATACTCACAATGTGCTTTCATCCAGTCAATTATCCTTACAGCGGACTCTCAGTTAACCAAAACTCAAGAAACCAGAACTCTCAAGCAACCAAAAAATTGAAGAAATAATACTTTGAATAAAAAGTTGTTTTTATAATACAATAAAACAGGAAGAGTGTTACATTAAGTGTGTCTTTATTTTCTTTTAATTGCCGTATTTCAATATAATATCAACACATGGTTTACTTTATGCTATAGTATGAGGTTTGGGACGTTATCCCATGGAGTCTCCTCCCTTTCTAAACACTTGTAATACAGAAAGAAAACAATGTATAATGGAGCTCATCAGACGATGCAGGAGGACTTCCTCCCTGCATCCGTCATGTGTCATCAGGGAAGTGTTTCTGAAGTGATTGAAATTGTTTTCTGTAAATAAATAAATAAATAATGTAATCATTAGAAATACTAAAATTTCAAAGTATCATCACTTTGTTTTCCCTGTAATTTCTCCTCCTTAAGGTTTCAAAATTGTGCTTTTTTCATGTCAAGAGTGACTTGAGAAACTAAGTTGCTTCTAGTGTGTGAGAATCAGCCATCTGCAAGAATGTTGCCCAGGGGACGCCCAGATGTTGTACCATCCTATGGGAAGTTTCTCTCACATCCCCGCACGAGAAGCTGGAGCTGACAGATGGGAGCTCACCCCACTCCCCGGATTCAAACCGCCAACCTTTCAGTCAGCAGTCCTGCCAGCACAAGAGTTTAACCCATTGCACCACCAGGGACTCAGAAATTGTGCTACGGCTATCTTGTGAGATTAAAAGGAAGGAGAAGAGCCCAGAAAAGCGAGGGCAAGGGGCAGGGGAGATGCAGTCCAATGCCTCCTGTCTCTTCAGAAGTTGCAGAACTGGAAGGAAAGTCTAAATCCCCAAAGTTGTGTTTCTCTTCCCAGAGAGATACATCCTGTTTACTTGGGGAGTCACAGGATTAGAAGGGAAAGTCTAGTATCCCCAAAGTTTTTTCCCCCAAGGTTTTTTTTTTTAACAGTGGGCGGGAATGGCATTCACTTTTGTGATAAATTTGAAAATTGATAGTTTTGGAAGAAAAGACAAGAAAGAACAACATGTGATTGGACCTGAGAAAAAAATACAATTTGCTTTCTATTGCAACAGGGCGTAATGTCACATATATATGATGCTTTTCCCCACATGGAATGACATTCATAGTATTAGTTAGGCCTATTTTTATTGGTAACTCTCAAGCAACCCAGAAACTAATCCAGTGTCTACCAGTCCCCATGGGTGCTGGTTAACTGAGAGCTTACTGTGCTACTAATTGAGTAATTTAGTACTGTAATAGACCCCCTTATACATGGATTCAATACCCACAGTTTCACTCACCAGCATTCCATAAAGTATCCTCCTCAAGGTGTTTGTGGACCTTTCGAGAAACTCTAGTGACAGTATATGATACATATTCAGTCCACGTATAATCATATATAGCGTTCACTATTACATGTCTAGAACTTAGTGGACTAGACCGATGTGATGGTAGAGCTATAGTTTAATGGATTCTGATGGACTCAAATGGACTGTGTGTAGGGCGACGATTTAATTCTGGTGATTGTTTTAATGTTTTACAGTTTTTATGTTGTGTTTTTATAATGTTTTATACTGTTTTTATCTAATATTTATATTTATGCTTTCGTTGTCAGCCGCCCTGAGTCCCTCTGCGGAGGCTGAGATAGGATGGGATATAAATGTCCGAAATAATAAATAAATAAATATGTGGTTTCAGGTATCCATGGGAGGTCTTGGAACATATTCCCCACGGATGGAGGGAATCATACTGTACTTGGTTGTATTTATTTACTGGGTTTGCAGACAATGTCAATTTCAATAAAGTATCCTGTTTTAACAAACATTTTTCTTTTATTTTGTAATTCACTTAGGCTTAATTTAAGTTTGACTCAAGTTTGTAAGTGACAGATTTAACTCAGGGTAAGAAAAACTGGAAATGCATACATGGTAGGCATGAGAAAAAAGTTATGAAAATGAAATTATTCGGAAGAAATTCATAAGAAATGCTACTTTTGAGTATTTCCGCATTTGGAACGCCAACCAGGAAGTGGGCTTTCTTTATAGAACTTCGGGGCCAGGATTTTCTTAAGTGTCATTATTAGGTCATAAGGGGGCACCCTCCTTCTCTCTCACCACCCTCCCGCCTCCCTTGCCAATAAGTATTATGGCAAGGCAGCCCTAAACTCGCTCCTTCTTTCGGCTGGAAGCCTGGAAAAATGTAAACAGAGAGGTTTACTCAGAAGTAAATCTGCAAAGGAGGGCACTTTGGATGAAGTGCCCTCCTTTGTGGATTTACTTCTGAGTAAACCTCTCTGTTTACATTTTTCCAGGCTTCCTGCCTCTCCTGCCTGCCAGGATCTAAAGCATCAAAGAGTATTGGGGTGAGAAACCAACCTAATGTATAATAGAATGAATGCTACTGTAAGTGCCTAATATTATAAGTAATCCAACTGGTCATATACCTACATTCCATGCACATGCAATAATACAGCAGTAATAACAATGAGTATAAGAAGAGGTAAAATTCAAACCGAAGTATTCTGACTGTGGTCCCTCCTCAAACTGCAAAAGGCTCTTCTCTATGAGCCCGGGACAAGCCAAAACCCGGGCACAGCGTTTGCTGCCTGGGTGCACACATACATATTCTTGGGGGGGATTTGCTGCAGAATCTTCTCTATGAGCCGGGATTCTGCAGCAAATCCCCCAAGAATATGTATGTGTGCACCCAGGCAGCAAACGTTGTGCCCGGGTTTTGGCTTTTCCGGCTCATAGAGAGAAGAGCCTTTTGCAGTTTGAGGAGGGACCACAGTCAGAATGCTTCGGTTTGAATTTTACCTTTTCTTATACCCATTGTTATTACTGCTGTATTATTGCATGTGCATGGAATGTAGGTATATGACCAGTTGGATTACTTATAATATTAGGCACTTACAGTAGCATTCATTCTATTATACATTAGGTTGGTTTCTCACCCCAATATCTTTGATGCTTTAGATCCTGGCAGGGCAGGAGGAGTGGACGGCTCTCCCTGCCCCTTCTGCCTGCCAGGATCTAAAGCCTTGAAGAGGCTTCATGAGGGGCCAACTTCAGCCCTCCAGGTGTTTTGGACTTCAACTCCCACCATTCCTCACAGCCTCAGGCCTCTTCCTTTTCCTCTCAGCCTGGGCAAACTTGGGCCCTCGCTCCCTCAGGATCGGGGTGAGAGAGGCAGCGAGGAGCGAGGGGGCTCCTCCTCCTTTTTTGCTGCTTCCAAGAATAGAATACCCCCTCCCTCCCTCCCTCCTTCCTATTTGGAGAGTCCCATCTAGAATTCAGTGTGATTTATTCAAGTTTTGCCTACAACTCCCAGAAATCCCAGCCAATTTACCAGCTGTTAGGATTTCTGGGAGTTGTAGGCCAAAACCATCTGAATGCGCATGCGCTGGCATACGAACTACTAACGAATTTTGTTAGTAATTAAGTTACATTTTAGAAAATTTTGGGAAAATTTTTTGTAAGTCTTTCTATTACTAATCAAAAAAATCCCCCCCCCCCCATTTGCTTTTAGAATCACGATTTTTGGGGTCGAAACCATGCCTAATACATGGTTTGTAGGAAAATAAGTATGGGTCAATCATGCATCTGTCCCAGACCCTGTGCCAGCTCTCAGCAGCCCTGGATTACCTACCAGGCCACTTTGTTACAATTCCCATTAGGATTAGCAGCCTAGCTTGATTCCGAGCAATGTCATCTCAATAAATAGCCTAAAGACATGCTGCTTCATTTGATAATATTAAGGTTTGCACTTTGCCTTTTCCATAATGCAGCACAGTGCAAAATAGGAAGGCGGTGGGAAGCTGGCAGATCAGATGCAATGCAATTGATTTTACAGGAGTACTATTTGCATGCTCTCCCTACACACAGAGAGATACACACAATTGCATGTCTGTGCCTTCAAGTTGCCTGCTGATTTAATGTGATACTATGAATTGCATAGGGATTTCCTGGAAAGGAATATTCAGAGGTGGTTTTGCTGGATCCTTTGTCTGAAATATACCATATATAATTGAGTATAAACCGACCCAATTATAATCTGAGGCACCTAATTTTATCACAAAACGCGGGGAAAACGTAATGATTTGAGTATAAAATGAGGGTGGGAAATGCAGCAACTACTGCTAAATTTCAAAATAAATATATATACCAATACAATTACATTAATTGAGGCATCAGTAGGTTAAATGTTTTTGAATAGTTACATAGAACTGTAGTTTAAGATAAGGCTATCCAACACTGAATAAACCATTTTCTAACCTTCTTCAATGTAAATGTGCTGATGTATCCTTCCAATAATAATAGTAAATATAATAATAACAATAATAATATAGTAAAATAATAATTGTAATAATAACAAATAAAAATAATAATAAATGTAAGAGTAATAAATGGAGTAAAATAATACATGTAATAACAGCAACAACAAATAGAGAAAAATAATAAATGTAATAATAAAAATAATACCAACAGAGTAAAATAAATAACCTTGACTCGAGTAGAAGCCGAGGGGGCCCTAAAAAGGGGCTGTAAAACCCGGCTTATACTCAAGTACATATGGTAGCTTACAGCATCTGGAATTTGTTGGCAGCACTCTAAGTACCAACCGGAGATGACCCTGCTCAGTTTCCAAGGCCAGATGCCCTCACTTTTGACTATATGTTATTAATCGGATGTTGTATCAGAAACCATTAAACATGTGATAGGGTTTACATTTTGTAAAGTGTTTCCTATCTATTTGATGATTCAAAAAGAAGGTTGAGGAATTCTACTTGGCACAAAAGCATATGTCAAATGAATTTTTAACAGGTTCTGATGCTTGCAAAGTGAGATTCTGTTTTCAGTCACTTGAAAATGCATTGTCTTATACTGAAGATGTCCCTAGTTTTTAATACATCCCTGTTCAGTAGCAAACCACAAGACATGTTCAAGGAAAAAAATAATTACCTTTTGTTTACTGCTGTAAGGATAGGTAAATCGCAGAGCAACTACAAATGTCCTGTACAGATGCCCTTAGCACGCATTTCAGAACCACACAGCTTAATACACTTTCCATTATTTAAAGGTTCCCCCAAGTGGTGAAATATGTCTGTTTGTCACAACACAACACATACATCCTCTTTAATTATATATTTTGCATTTCTTGTCTTCACTTCAATCATAGGATCCTACAATCCCACATTTCAGCTTGTTACCAAAGATCTAAAAACAGACTGTCCAGCTCATTCCAACCTTTGCTTTTTCATTAATTAGATACTTTCTTTTATGTCTGATTTATATTAGTGTAAGATGTGATATAATATGTAGAAGATTAATGGTTTTTTTGTAGGTTTGCACCTGAAAATTAGCAGAGAACAGATGGGACACACTGGAAGGTTACAGAACAAGGACAAGGCTTGGTTTCAGTGCCAGCTTACGTCCAAAGTAGTTGCCTTTCTGATAGAAGCAAGCATTTCTCTAGATAGCATCAGCAGTGCAAAATTTATAGCCTCATATTGTCCCTTGAACTTGTGTTTATCCCACAAGAGGGAGGTGGAAATAGGTGGATCTTAATTCCCCTTTCCTCTACATTCCTAGGCAGAATATTTCATGACAAATCTATTTTCTTTGTCTCTCCTATAACCTTTTGATTACAGTCAGCCATCTGCATCCATGGATTTTGTATTTCCCCACAAAAAAATCCAGAAACTAAACTTTGATTTTGCCTTTTCACAAAAAAACCCACCATTTTAATACCCTATTGTATATAATTGGGCTTGGGCACTCACAAATTTTGGTTCCTGGAACTAAACCCCGCTGTTACCAAAGGCACACTTTACATTATTGTTTTACTTCTAACTTCAATAGAAACATAAAGTTGGTGGGGTGAGGGATGAATCGAAGGAGACATCTGACCACTTTGGATGCAATGTTTGGAGCATTTGGGGGCATTTTTCTCAGCCTGTGGAGCTCCTCAAAGGTCATGGTGTTGGGTATGACACAGAGCTAGAATGAGCCCTGAAACTGAATAGGAAGGCAAACACACAACATACAATAACTTTGGTAAAAGAATCTACCAAGCCTCAGCACAGTTTTCAGTCCAATCTATTCGCACGACTTGCCAAGATAAAGCTTATTATTTCAAACATCAGTATTTTATAACACAAACAGTGACAAAGTGCACATGAGCAATATCTAATGCATGCATGGTAATCCTT